>VRLP01001354.1:127500-134177 GCA_009660295.1 Lophius piscatorius
TTCTGCCATCAGTTTAAAAACTGGGAGACCGCAGTTTACATCCAAATTTACAGCAAAAACACATCACTGATGTTTTCTTAATAACATTGTATATGACTCTCTATGCACAAATGCCACTGCGTTATAGCCAGGCATTACAATGCGACCATTATCAAGGGAAAATATTCATAAGTGTTACACATATGGAAGTGCTGTGTCAATTGAAATAATCTGTGTGCAGATGTCGGCTCATTATATCCCCGAAAAGTTTGGATATTATGGAATCGTCATCGCTGCAGTGTCCACCGCCACTGATCCTTTGTGTTAATGCAATAACTGAAAAATCATAGCATGGATCTTTTTCAAATGTTGTACTCATATAGACCTTAGTGCGAGGAAGAACTGGATTGATTTTGGGACAGGTCTGTTTTACATTTCTGACACTAGGTATTGCTTTAGCTTCAAAAGTCATCATTTGCCAACCATAGGCCTCATTTAGTTCAAATTTGGAACATATGAATGGACTCTATCTTGTATCTACAGCATAATATATATATCTCTAATAGTTTACAGTCTACTCACTAGGAGGAGTTTTACTTCTCACAATTTTTTTCTGACATAAATTCACATTTTATTTGAAAAGTTCAATTCAGGGGGATTGCTTTCACAACGCTGGGGATTGGGAACTTTTTTCGGGGATATACCCTTGCTGTCAGGGACCACAGCGTAGGTCTAATTTAATACCCTTATATGATGATGGCTACAACCAACGGAACTTAATCATGAAATCCCACTTCTGTTCTTATTCTCCACACTATGGCACTGCTTTGACTCCCATTTCAAGAGTCAGTCCAACGTTTGCATATCTATGCAGTTAGATATTAGGAAAATAAGAATGCTGACCATATGCTGAGGAAAGCAGATTAAAGCTTGCTTTTCCATCATGTGTTGTAAGATTTTTGACTTTTCTACCTGGAAGCACTATTTAAGTCCCTTCATTGTCATATACTTAAGTTCTGGAATTGCAGATAAACCTGTGTTTGCCTTATTACTGTATATCCCTGAAGAGTCGGGAATATAATAGAAATCACCTTCTTTGCAACCGTGTCCGTTGGCGCAGAGCCTTCCTGTTAACACGATAACTCAAAAACCATTTAATGGATAATTTCCAAATTTTATACCCACATAGATGTTTGCCTGATGTAGAACTAGATTTTTTTTGGGAAAGTTCAGTTGAGGATCTCTGGCGACAGCGGACCATGTCTGCAGTGATGAGAATTCCATAATATCCCTGACTTTTTCTTCAATTTCTTCATTTGATGGAGGTATAAAATCCCAGTTGTCATTGCTTTTCACAACCTCTAAGAAAATGTTTGGATCAACTTTTAAAGACTATTTTCTGGTTTGAATTCTTCTATTGACACCAAACCAAAACTGACAGTTTCTAGGCAGCACTTTCGCCATGAGCTGATGTCACTGCTCTAATCAGATTTTTAAAAATGCGGCAACATCGTCAATCAGATAAGTGATTCGACCGTTTGCCTCTGAGAGTTCAATGACTTCTCTGAATGGTTATCAGAAAAATGTCAGTATTTGCACTTCCTCTGGATTCATCCAGTTTTATCTTATCTTCATTTCAAAAATGTCAAACATGTACTTGTGATTTGGCCATGACTCTGGTGGAGGGGAACCATTATCAATATCTGCTGTAACCATAATAACTACGGAATAGTGATGTAGCAATAACTTTCGTCTTAACTGACAGGCCTATGATTAGATTTTTTTCCTGTGACAAATGGAGCATATGATATTTAATAAAAGATAATTCATCCTCGGACTTCACGTAATTGTCTGAAGTAACAGATAAAATGCAGAAATAGCGGGGGGCCACAAGCGCAATATTTATCTTTCAAAATAAAGTAATAGGTTTCCAGAAACAAACCTCCACGCAAAATTCAGATATTTGAAAAACACTCAGAGAAGTACTCCATGTAAATATACTGAGAAAATGTATTATGTCCACCCCTTTTTATGGCAAGATAGTGTCTCAGTTAAAGGTTGTAGTTTGTCATTTTGATTGGCTGCCAACCTCTGAAAAAAACTGCATAAAAGGACAATGGAACAGTTGACTGTGTAACCAGTAAAGCAGAGTAGTTTGGTTCTTATTCTTACCGTTAACTGTACTCTTATGATATATATAGTTTATCAGGTAGAAACGTTAAATTATGACTCAAATCTGTTTAATTGTCAGAGCTGTAAGACATTAGCGATAACATGTATGTTGATGACAGTATTTTTTCATCACAGTAATACAGAGTGATTTGTTAACAGTTGCCAGGTAGATTGTCACTGTGGGGAAATCAGTTCTGTGTAATGGAGATGGGTTTGATAGAATGAATGAGCCTTTTTTGAAATTGCGGTGCTGTGAGTGAGCATATGTGGTGGAGGTTTGTGACTGTGGATTAGGTAGTGCATTCTATCTTGATGAGAAGTTGGTGGGAACATGTTTATGTGTTTGAGTTGTCACATTTCATATGTGGAAAACTAATTTCTATTCAGACTGCTGTTCTGATCACACATGGAAGTTCTGTGCCTATGAAAACAAACTGTGTGCAAATGTTCTTTATGTTCATCCATTTGAATTATTATACTCTTGCAGCTACCAGCAGAATATACTCATTCAATCCCAGCTGGGTTTTTTTTCCCCTAACGTTTGGACATTGGACAGGGATAATTAAACTGTCATATTGATGCTGAAAACCAACCACAAAGCCACAAAAAATATAGGGAATCAATAACAGTGCAGGACTAAATAATTACACTAATAATATATGATAATGCGATTTGTATCAATAATATCTTATTGATTCGCATTCTTGGCTGTGGAAAATTGTTTAAAGCGCTTGTCCTTGTTTAGATTGTATCACATGGAAGACACACATGTACTCGTATGTATTTGAAGAATGTGTTCCTGCTATTCTATTGGTTGGTTGTCATTTTGTGGTGGTCCTCACGCCAGGAAACCTCCATTTGCCTGCAACATGGACACTCATTTCTTTCACAAATCCAGTATCTGTTATGTGACACCTATCGTTTAGCGCTGTAGTGTTACATTTAAAATTTTATCTTAAAGGTTACCCCGACTGTCAAGGTTTGTATGCTTTTGAACATATTTGACGGTATCCGCTGTATAAATGCAACATTGAATTCACTCTACATCCAGTAGTTTGTAAAAATTTTGAAAAAATAATTCAGCTCCTAGAAAAATGACATCCACTGATGACATAGGTAAATTAAGTATTTAATACCTTAATTATTAAGTTACACTCAAAAATGCATTATATAACATAGGTTATAGTAAATGTTATATCACCAATAATCTTCTTTTAACAGTGCAAGTTAGTGCAATTTCCGATTTGAAAATTCTTCAAATCTCAAGTACTTCCACCTTATACTTAAGACCCATACTACTTAATTTAATTGTGTGTTACCACAGAACAAATTCTTTCTTTTTTTTCTTTTTTTTCTTTTTTTTTTAGAGTGCAGTGACCTTGATCTTGACTAGTAAATAGTACTCAATCAATCATAGTGTTCATGTTGGCAATTCTGACAAATTTGAGGAGGACACCCGAGGTACACCCAGGTTTAGGAGAATGGGATGGATGGGCTATCTGAGAATATGATTCTTCCAGCCATCTGTGATAAACTTTATTTACATTCTCTCCACTCCAGTTGTTCCCTAAGTCCTGCTCCCCTGCTTAATTGATCAATTAGCGCATTGATGTTGAATATTCACCAATTATTGTGTAGAAATATGAGTACATATGCTAGTGCCTACTCTTGTGAAGAGCGTCATGTGTACCCCGTGGGGAATTTTGATCATTTGAAGGGATATACAAAATAATTCAGTCATTACCTCCGACAAGGGGTAATAACGCATTTGTTTGTTCGTTAGCTAGGTTATAAAAAAACAAATAGATGGATTTACATGAAATTTTACATGCGGCATATCTCGGAGGGAGTACATTTTGGGGACGTTACATCTTGACCTCCCGACGTGACATCATAAAAACTTAATATATTTTTGGCGAGATTATGATAAAAGTAAGCTGCAGATCTGCATGACATTTCCCCCGGATTTAGGGTTTGGCATATCCGATAGATTGTCTGATTTTGAAAACGTTTTGTGTGCGGCACCAATTAAAATAAAATAAAATGAAGGTTACAACGGTTCCACCTTGTGGCAAAAGTGCTGTCCCAAAACATTGTCAGCTTAGGTTTAGTGTCGATAGACAAATTTAGATTGCTGATTTTGTTTTATAAAGTTGATCCAAACGTCATCTGACGATGGCAATGACGGCAGGGATTATTCCTTCTCAGTTATTTTTCATTATATGAAGAAATTAAAAAAGAGTGGTGGAAGGTTGTGGTAGTGGAAGGTGTACGAAATGAGGAGAGACGAGCGGTTACAGACATACTGGGAAAGTTTTTGGTAGATTTAGAGGCTGGCAACGACTATTAAACTAATGAAGGATGTGCATGAATTCATGCTTAATAAAGCGATCTAATGTCCACCTCGGGTACTGATGTGCCTCGGCGAAGTTTTGTGCTCTCTGAGTGATTTTTCTAGGTTTAGTTTTTATTATCATTTTATTGATTGATTGAGTGTATACAGGTACATAGGAAATACTTTTTGGTAATGAGTGCTGCAATGGAAAAGCAATAACTTTCAGCTTTGATTTGCCAGTTGCTCTTTTCTGTCTATTTTCCACAGAGAATGGTATTGGCAGATGGAAGTAGCTGAAAATTAAATAAATTATATTATATTAAAACAGGAAAGCATATTTATCTTAATCCTATGGGCTCATGATTGTACATCGGTTTAGTTTTAATCACATTTGACATAGTAAATAAAGCAATTGTCACTCAGTGGCTATACTAGAAGCTTTGATACCCAACAGGCTGCTGTTTTAATGCCCATAAATATCATCTTGCCTATTTATTAGAGTAAGATTTTAGTTCTACTCAGCCAACACATACAAGCCAGAGGGCCTCAGAAATTACAGTGCAAGTCTAAAAAGCAAAAAACTTATAGTTTCCCCTCATGGTATCGTAGCGTTAACATACTCACAGTTTTCTCTAAACGCAATTCATGGAATACCTCCCTGGAGTTATGTGAGCATTGTGATGGCGCCTTGAATAGAGATGTGAGATGAAAGGCAAGCATCTGGATTTGCCAACCGATCTACGTTCCAACTTGCACCTCTGGCCAAGAGCTCTGGCTCGACACTCAAAGACTGAGATTGTGGATGGAAGCTCCTGAAATTGGCTTGGCTCAGTCTTAAAGATAGGTCGTGGACTTTGGACACCTGGACAGAGCTCAGAGTGGTGCCATTGCTTTTGTGTGCTGAGAGGGAGCAGTTGAATGTGGATAATGAGGGAGAAGACGCCAGGATAGACTCAGAGCTCTCTGAAGGGATTATTCGTCTCATTTAGCCTCTGAACAGTGGGATGACCAGGAGGAACTGCAAGTTGCTCGGTGAGAGGGATATCTGTAAAAATCCTGCTGAACCTGCTGCCCCTACCACACAACCCCTCATAAGTGATATCAGAAATAAAGAAACACAGCTGCTGGTTTAAGTTGGTTTAAAAGGTCATGGTATACGTGATCACACTCTATTTTTACTCTGCCCAAGCTTTGTATTAATGATTCTTAGATTACTCTTTTTTTAAGATTTCTGAACATATATAATTGGGGGTTATTAACCAACTCATACAAGGTATACGATATGCTGTATTTTATAATATGAAAAGTATACTTGTGCCATTTAATACTTGCTCAGCTCATACACTGAGCCCTGACTCCTAGGGTCTCCTCCCTGATTGTCTTTGTTACTCAGTAAATTTGAGTCTGTGTCACTTTGTTTTCATTGCCAGTCTATTACATGTGCTCCCTGCGATTCCCAGAGTATTCTAGTTGTTTTAAGCCTTGTTTGCTCGTCCTGTTCCAAATTCCTTCTTGTTAAGTTTATCTAAATTTCTTATTTTTGAGTTGTGATACTTGATATCTTGGATTGGAATTGTTTGACTTTTTTTGTATTTATCAAATCTTTTTTTCTTCATTCCTGCCTCCTTCACATGTCTGCATTGGGGTCCTATTTTAGAACTGCATGTAATGAAAAACCACATTCCGAATATTGATTATGTCCCCTTTTCTCCATTAAAACAGCTCTGCTTCTGACTGAGTTCCGACATCTTTCTATCGGAGCTGAAATTTACCTTTTTCAGCAATATGTTCTCCATTAGCTCCTCCAGTAGGAATTGGACAACACAGGCTAGCCTTAGCTTCCCACATGCATCACTGAGCATTGCGCTCCCAATGACCCTGCTGCCGGTTCGCCATTTGTTCTACCCTATTCCAATTTTGTAGTGACTAACTGCAGACTGGGACCCTAACCGTACGGTTGCCCATTTTTCCTTCTTCCAACACATCACACACACATTTTTGCCCTTTGAGATTTGATCCAAATGTAAAAGGTGTTATAAATTAAACGTATTATTATTATTATTATTATTATTATTATTATTATTATCTATCTTTAGGTGCAAAATGTTCACTTACTGCCTGATATATTCCACTCACTGAGAGGTGCCACTGCAATTATAATTTATGTTATTCTGACATAATTTGTCATTGG
>VRLP01001355.1:0-134177 GCA_009660295.1 Lophius piscatorius
TTTGGAGCTGTTCAACTGGAGAAAGTTGTTTTTCATCCACACCTTTATCTCCTCCAGACAAGCGCGGAGAGTTGACAGGGGAGATGATGATGACGATGAGGATGTAAGAGTAATGTAAGAGTTGGTTAAGGAGATATGATAAAGGGAAAGAAAAGGAATAAGAAATATGCAAAAATGCACAAAGTACAATAAAAACAAAACAAAGAAAAGTGATACAATAAATAAAAATAGTTTGAAGGACTACTGACTTCCTAATATTAGTGAAATACAGATAAAAATTAAGATTTACCAGCTTATTTCCAAGATGTCCTTCATCTGAATCTTATATCTTACATTAAGAAATCTTACCAAGCAGATTTTCCCTCGTTCTATTTGCAGATTTTTTAAAATATATTACAACCTAAAAACATCTTTTATTCATTATTTTATTACTTATTTTTGAAGGGGAATTTTCTCAAGTGTAAGTCTCCAAATATGATGTTGCTCATCGTATTCACTGTGTTTTTATATTATTTTTATCCCCATGGCACCAAATTTCAGGTCAGCCCTGCAAACCACACCGAACCAAACTCAACATCTGTGTTAAATGAAACAAGTTCCACCCTGATTACCAACCCGCCAGAGGAAGAGCGTCCGCCGACTCCGACTCCACCACAGCCACAAACACAGCCGGTCAAGCCAACATCCCAAAACCAGGAGACCCCAAGGAAGTCGAGCCTGGGAATCCCACAGGTCTTCACTTCCTCCGGGGTCCAGATTCTGAAAGGCCCGACCGTTCAGGCTGCTGCCGGCCTCCCTTACAGTCCCCAGCCTCCACGGCCAAAGGCACATACTATAGGTGAGGATCAAACTTGACCCCCCCGATGGTTCCCCTGACACCAACTTTAGTCAACACCTCTTTCTGAAAATGCTCAATCTCATCTTTGAGAAAATGGTCTTCAAAGGATTTCATTTTTAGTGACTTCATAAAGTTATTACTGTTACTGTGGCTCCCTCTAGTGGTGAGTTGTATCCTCTACAGGTGGGGGGTCAAACCAAATCAGAGGGGGCCAAATTTACAGAACAGTCCACAGAGAGGAAAGAACAGGACTCAGATAGTCCGTGTTTGATCTGAGGTATAATGATATTTTTTTCTTATTCTATTTACTTGGGAGTAGAAAAAAATACTCAAATTACAGATAAAATTAAAAAGTAGATCAGCATACCTTATCTTTATGTATCCCTCTCCATCAGCCGACTTTCTCGGAATAATTTCCATTGAAAGGTTTCTATTCACAGCCATCAGTAATAGCCAGAAAACTTTCTCGTTTTTAATGCAGCACGTTGAACGGCTGGAGGACGTGAACGCACCTCGCCAGTTCATTAAAAAGTACGTTCTATCTACTAATACGCGCGCGCGACTTACAAATACAGTTATTATTTAGCGTTTTTCGATTTTTTTCTATCATCTTTATCTCCTCCTGGGCTCCCTAGTACATTTACTAAAGATTAGTCTAACGTTTAATAGATTGACTGAATAAAAGATGATATCTGACAACAGAGGAGCGGGAAAACGCGCCAGTGCTCCTGACTGATGTGCTGGATATCGCAGTGCATTCTGGGACTTGTAGTATGTGTGGTGTTTGAGCTGTATACCAGCGGGCCAGTTATTATAGAAATTAGATATTGTTTCTTGGGCCGGATGTAACTGTTCTGCGAACCGGATGTGGCATGATTTCACCGTGAACTTCATATTTATATCACAAAACAAAGCACAACTTTTAACAATTAACCCTTTAATGTCCTCACCAAAACAAATCTTTACATATTTTATTTCTTTGGGCATTTATTCATTTAATTTCTTAGACACTCTAATTCGACCTTAAAATGACAAATTGTTCGATCAAGCATGTTTTTAAAGAGAAAATAAAATGACATCTTTTAAATTTTAGATTAGCTTAACTTCATTATCGACTGAAATCTTTGAACGGTTTTGTTAAAGCATGTTTTAAAAAAAAAAAAAAAAAAAAGATCCTTATTAGTCTTTTTTTGTTTGTGTCAAGTCACATAATTCTGTTTATTAAGTATTAAGGCTTAAATATGCCAAAACGAATCCTACTTCCTTAATAAGCCATGGTCAGTGCCTCTTCCTCCTTGGTGGCCCCTTTGACCTTTGGGGTCCCCCAGGGCTACTTCCTGGCCCCTTACTCTTTAGTATATACATGCTATCACTTGGTCACATAAAAAACATGTTCAGACACATTTGAATTAATTCCCAGGTTCTCCAGGTGCCGTTGAAGGGAAACTTGGTAAAAACCGCACGGAGGCGGACATGCGCCGCTACATTGATGAGCGCGACCACCTGGAGAAGGAGAGGGAGGAGATGAGGAGCAGTCTGGCGAACCTCAAAAAAGAAAGAAGGGAAATGAAAGAGGGGCTCGGCACCTGCCAAGGTACGTCTTCCTCCCAGCATGTTCTTTGTCACCGTACTGATGGGGTTCTGATCTGTGGGACTGACGGCGATCTCGGTCCTCAGATCCCAAGCAGCAGGCCTCATTAGAAGCCTGCTTGAAGCAGAAGGAGGAGGCGTGTCGGGACGCCGAACGCCGCAGGGTGGAGGTGGAGCTGCAGCTGGTAGATGTGAAGGAGAGTCTGAAAAAGGTGGAATCGGGGCCTTTTACACTGGGAACCACGCTGGACAGCAGCCTCCAGGACACATTCATGGTTAGTGCACTGGAAAAAAATCACCTACAAAAACATGGAAAGAAATAATGAATAAAATGTGTTTTTAGTTTGTTAGATGTAAAAAAAAAAAGAAAAAAAAAAGTCAATGGAATAAGTGAAAATTTGCTTTAATTTCTAAAATTAAGATGTGAGATTTAGACAAAGGACATCTTGACATCTTTTTTTTTACTATACTTTAATGATATCAGGATGTTTTGTGTCTCGGAATCAGCCAGTAATACTTTATATAATATAATATTTAGTTTTTTTCAACCTTGTTTTGCAAGATTTGGTTTTTATTGTAATACGTGCATTTTTGCATGTTTTTTTCTTATTTTGTTTTTCAATTCTGTCTTCTTAACCACCTCATAAACTTCCCCCCTGCAGATTTATAAAGTTTATCTCCATTTAGTTATGACACTGTTCTGGATTTAAGACCATTACAACTTTTAAATAAGATTAGAAAGTAATATTTAAGGATTTTAAGAGGAAAGATTCTCTCTAAATTAGTTGGAAATTCGCCAGAACATGAGCTTTTGAGATATTTTCAGGATTCTTTGACCTAAAAAGATGTTCCACTGCTTTGAAACATCTCACAGAAATGTTACTTTTATAGCGATAGTTTCTTAAATCAAGTGCAATAAGATATTTTGACTAAAAATTAGACAAATGGTAAGATTTTGAGTTTTTGCAGTGTGTACTGGTTTAAATATTGATGACAACGGCTGCTGTTATGCATAATCCTCTCTAATGTTTTTTTCTTACCATCAGCAGAAAGCAGCTACCCTGTCAGCTTCTCATACATTACCATCGTCGTCATCATCATCAACATCATCATCATCATTCCAACCCACCAGTAGCACCGTCAGTGCAGACCCAGTCGCTCCAGTCAACTCTGCATCTGTACTCAAAGTTAGACCCGCCACCATCATGGCCACCAAAGGCAACGTCCTGCAGAAAGCTAAGGTAAGACTTACGGATGAGTCATCAACAAATTAAGTTATAAATATGAAGCGTATTTCAGGAGGTACCGTGACGAGAGGGTGAGGGTCACCTGATTTACTTAACAGAAATAAGTGAAATGAAAAGGTTACAAGTGAGACAAATCTGAGGTCGTAGTTTTCTGGATCTAAAGAGGAAAAGGTCAAAGGTTAACGCCCAGCTTCAATCTTTAATGTTAAAAAAATAGAAAGAAGAAGAGCGGACCGACCCAGAAAAACTTTGAAATCTGGGTTTTTACCGCCGTATCAAGATCCGTTACAAAGACCGCCCACTCCCACCTGAAGATTATAGCAAGAATTAGAGGACTGATGACTCAGCAGGATTTGGAAGAACTAGTCCATGTGTTCATCTTCAGCCGACTTTAACGGCGTCTTAACTGGTCCTCCTAAGAAACGGATCAGAACGATGCAGATGGTTCAGAACTCTGCTGCTAGAGTTCTGAGTTCTCTTCCACGGGCATCCTGTCCCTCAGAGAACTGATTTCAAAACACCAGAATACATCTCTGATATGTTCAGAACCATCCAGACCTCTCAGGTCGTCTGGATCGGCTCCTGCCCAGTGTCCCCGGAGTCAGAACCAAACATGGAGAAGCAGCGTTCAGTTTTTATTATTTGGACCAAGCTCCCAGAAGGACTCTCAGCTCCTTTAAATCCATAATTTGCAGCTTATCATCTGAATGATATTGTAGTTTTAATCGAAATGTAGTTTCTGGTTGATTTTAGAAAAGCTGTTCGGTTCAGAAACCGTTTTACCGTTTCAAAAGTGTCTTTGTTTTATAGTTTTGTTTAGTGTTGGATAAAGACAAACATACAGAAGCAGCCAGGAGGGGATCCAGTACTTTTTCACACTGCTGTACTTCCATTCTGTCATCTCATCCTTCTCTCTGTCTGAACAGGAATGGGAGAAGAAATCCACCACCTAGAAGGAAAACCCGCGGGTTTCTTCGGACCGGTCTTCTCCGGCGCCGCTGGTTGATCTGATTCATTCCCTTCGTACTGACTTTGACCGTCACCTTGTAGCATTTTGGCCGGTGCAACTATTGTTGCTGATGATGTAGCAGGAAAAAAAAGGATAATTCCATGTTGAAAAAGGGCCAAATATTTGAAACCGCCTTCGTCCAGGACAAAAGTTCTGTACACTCTAGATTGTAGCTTGGTTCGTATATGCTGGTAGCCAAGATGTAAATATATTTACACCATTATTCAGCCTTTGGGCTTGTATTGCTAGCTAAAAATGCACTTTTTATTCAAATAAAACGTACTGACAACAACGTTCAAGTGTCTTTATGATCTCTTCTATATTTTTTTTTATTGTAAAATTATCCAGCGTCCCCTTCTGGTGACATTGAAGAAATAAAAATGATCTGATGGCGTAGAATTAATAAGGCGTGGGAACGACTTATCATCTCGGGGGAACTGGTAATTAAGTCGTAGCCAAGAGATTTTTTTTTCTTCAATGTCACCAGAGGAGCTCGGTAAAAAATTCTTTTAATTTCATATCATCTTTCCGTAAAAGTGTTTAAGCTGTTGGATAAAAAGTGAGATGACTTTAAAAACACAGACGTGTCTTTTTAAACACATGTTTTCTAAAAAAATGTCTGCCAACTGAAAAGTGAAAGTCATATTTTCGAATGTTTTTAATAGCACCGATAAAATTAATAAACATACGTTTATATACATCTTTGTATAAAAAAAAGAAAAAAATCTTCTTTACAATGTCTTAAAACAACAACGCCTCAGCCGATGGATTCAATTCTTAAAGTGTCCATCTTTGAAAAAAAAAAAAATATATATATATATATATAATGAAACACATTTGAAGCTCTTGTCTGAGGAGAACAGGAGGAGTAATAAAACTTTAAAAATCATTACACAGATACACACTAGAATATAAAAGGTAACGGTCATATTTGCACTAATTACCTCACAGCACCGTCACAGATTTGGACTCTGCAGTAGAATCTGACGCTTTGAAGGCATTAGGAAGAAGAAAGTATTGAAACCGGGACATTCCTGTTCTCCGTGGCGTTCCTGTGAAAAGTCCTGGGGTCTTCAGTGTCATGTGACTTTGGCGCCGTCAGACTGCGTGTCTCCTGCGGTGCAGCTTGTACTGAACCAGGAGCTCCTTGTGGCTCTTCTTCTGGCGGCTCTTCTTCCGGAGGCCCGCGGGTCTCGGCCGATCTCCTCGAGATGAAGGCCTGCTGCTCCCTGAGGAAGAAATAGCCATGACTTCTACAGCCGCAAACTAGACCTAACAGCAAGTGTACATCCCCCAAAAGTCCCCAATTCCCTTGATTGAGCCCCCTTAAATGAAATGTTATGTCCACAGTAGTTGTTTTTTTTGTAGAAAAGCTCCGGCTAGTGAGTAAAATATGAAATATTAGAGTAAAATGTGATATTTAAGGGGGTAGATCTCCTCAAAAGCACCGAATTTGGACTTAATCGGACAAATGACAAACTTTAGGAGATAAAGCTCCCCCTAGTGTTAAAAATATACAACTAACCGTTCCTAAAATCAATCCAGTTCTTCCTCACACTAATGTCTATGTGAATGGAAAATTTGGAGATGATCTATGATGTAGTTCTTGAGTTATCGCGATGATGATTCCATAATATCCCAGACTCTTCGGGGATCCAATAAAAGAAAAAGAACTTCTGCTTCTTAATTAACCGTGGAAAAGAAAAACGACACTGACTGGTTTCACAGTGGGGTCCGTCGTAGCCTGTGCACTGACAGCGGAAGCTCCCTCCAGACAGGATGCAGGTCCCATCATTCATGCAGGGGTTGGGCTTGCACAGGTTTACCGGCGTTTTGGCCTCTGATGTGAAGAAATGGATCAGAAAATAAGTTTTTTACATTTTTACAAAGTGGGAAACTCCAGAGAACGATCCCTCTATCCACTGGGCTGGGATCCAAACTCTATTTTTGTTCTTCAGGAACATCAAGCTTTCCATCTCACCTGAACACACCATCTGCACCAGCACATCCTCAAAGTACTTGAGGTCCTCGTAAGACGGCACCGAGATCATGTTCTCCTCCGAGCCGGCGATCTGCAGCAGCCTGTCTTTCTGCGCATCTCCGATCCCGACCACCAACAGCGAGACGCCATTGTCTCTGATCCTCTTTGCCGGAACGATGGCGTCGTCACCTCCGGAGCCGTCTGTCACCACCACCACGGCCTTGTTCACTCCGGGCCGCGACCCCCTAGTCACAGTCAGGACGTCGGAGTGGATGTGAAGCAGAGCTGCGCCCGTGGAGGCCACGCCGCCCACGTAGCTCGCCTCGCCTACCGCTGAGATAACGGCCGATCCGCTGTCATGGGTGTCCAGGTTGAAGACGGTGGTGGCTCTCCGACCGTAGGCCACGAGCGCCATTTGAGCCACGTCCCGATTGACGTCGAACTGGACGCTGAGGCTGCGGACAAAGTCGCGCAGGGTGGAGAAGTTGTCACGGCCGACGCCACCCGAGGCGTCCAAGGCGAAGACAAGGTCGACCGCCTGGCCCAGACAACCTGCAGACAAAGAGACAGATGACCTACGCAGTCGTCCCAGACAACCAGAGTATGCCCCAAAAGTCCCGAAAAGCATATCTATCTATATATATATATAGATATCTATCTATCTATCTATCTATCTATCTATCTAGATAGATAGATAGATAGATAGATAGATAGATAGATAGATAGATAGATAGATAGATAGATAGATAGATAGATAGATATAGATATCTATCTATCTATCTATATATATATATATATATATATAGATAGATAGATAGATATAGATATCTATATATATATATAGATATCTATCTATCTATAACATGTGGTTTTGCACCTTTAAGAAAAATCCTCTTAGGTGTCTTACGTGTAAAATAAGGATTTATTTTACGAGTGCATCAGAGGAGAGAGTTCTTTGCTGCTCTGTCGGTACCTTGGGTGTCGACGCTGCAGATCTTAGCCTTGAGCTCGGGGATCTTGGCGCTGAACGCGGGTGACGTGTAGGTGATGGTCCTCTGGGGATTCCCCGTGACATTATTCAGTTGTCCCTTTAAGTGGTCGGGGCCCACCGCTATCAGGAAGATCTCTCGGTCTCGTGCGTATCTGGAGGGCTCCACCACGTCATCCGCGGAGGCGGTGGCCGTGAACAGGACCACCACCCGCGGCAGGTCGTCTGTGATGTCTGCAAAGACCGGCGCGCTCTTAAAGCCGTGGCGCGTGACGTAGCGGAGAGCCTGGCCCGTCAGGGTCTCGCCGCCGACCGGTTGAAGTGCCTCCACCGCCTTAAGCAGACCTCTAAGGTCGCCTCTGAACCTGCCAACCTGGACTTCAACTCGGGTCGTCCCGCCGAACACAGCCAGGCCCACTTTGCTGGGGCTGTCGGACCCCACCACCGTCTGCAGGAAGCGCTTCAGGGAGGACTTGAGGCGGAGGAAGCCTTCTAATGTGAGCGTAGCGGAGCCCTCCACCAGGAACAGCAGATCCACGGAGCAGTCCAGTGATAACGCAGGAGCTGAGGAAGAACGGAGGGTGACGTCAAATCAGCCTCTTCATCAGAATCTGCCGATACGTCATTGAATGTATCGCCGGCGTACAGACCGCAGTGAGGGTCTCCTCCGTAGCCCGGTGGACAAACACAGCGGTAACCCTCTGGACCCTCTGACACACAGGTTCCACCGTTGAAACACGGCTGAGAGTCGCAGGGTTCTACGTTACAGAGGAGCGAGAGAAAAAATAATATCAGCCGAGTCGGGAAAATTCAACATTCCATCTGGAAGACAGAAGGAAAGAAACGTCACCTGGACAGATGGTCCGATGGCAGACCGTCTGGTGTCTCCTGTACACCTTGTTGTACCTGCAACACACACATGTGATGCATGAAACAGAATTTAAATCTTTTGCGACCTGGAAAACGAATCTAATGTTGAGACTTGTTTGTTTTTCCATTGATTTTTCAGAAATATTAATCCGGATTAAATTCAGTTCCAGTGAATAGACTCTTTCCAGAGATTCAACTTGAGGACAGAAGGACAAATATGGACATTACTCATGCATTAGTGGACACTTGCCTATAGTGGGGACAGAGGGACGTGTATGGGGAATATCCTTTGGCACCTTTCCAGCACATGAAGTTTCCCTGCAGCTCCTTCACCGTCTCCAGCGTCTTCCTCTCGCAGGGGAACGCCTCCACCTGGCAGCCTGGGAATCAGGACAGTTGAATTAAAACTAGGCCGACGCTGTCGTCCCTGACAGCAGGGGTACATCCCCAGAAAGTCCCCGGTCCCCTGCGTTGTACAAGCAATCCCCTTGATTGAACTCCTCAAACTAAATATGAGATGATCACAGTACTTTTTGTAAAAAAAAAAATATATATTTGCACCAAATTTGGACAAAATCGGACCGACGGTTGCAAAATGTTATGTCCCAAAAAGTTGGGGTTAAGCTCCCCCTAGTGTCATTAATATATATACCACCTTTCCCATATACCCACCTTTCCCAAAATCAGTCCAGTTCTTCCTCGCACTAAGGTCTATGTGGGCATTAAATTTGAAAATGATCCATAAAGGGATATCGCAGGGAGGAGTGTTTGTAAAAAAGAGTGGCATGAAGGAAATAAGGCTGGGGATGGTTTCTCGGTACAGAAGGCATCATTTCATACGTTAAAAGGTGTAGCGAAGGAGTCCCACCTTGGGGTGTAGCTTTGCACACGGAGAAGGCGGTCAGTGCGGTGTACAGGCCGTTGACGGCGTCGTAGAAATGCTCGGCGAAGAAGACGTGGCTCTCAATAGGCTCACTGGCCAAGGCGTGTAGCTCCTCCCACCTGGAAAAGAAGAATCAGAAGAGATTGTATAAAACGAAAAGCGTGAGTTTAATGGAGGAGACCAGCGAACATACCTGGGGTAGCGAAGGCCCACAGCAAACAGCACCACCCCTGTTTCCTTCAGCCGCGCCGCCGCCGGCATCACGTTCCCCTGAGACCTGCCGTCTGATAGGAGGATGGCGATCCGGGCCACGGAGGAAGAGTTACGGCCGCCTGGGAAACCCTTCATCATCACGTACTTCAGCGCCAGGCCCGTCTGGGTGCTGCCGCCTCTGAGGGTCCAGAGTTCAAACGCCTCATTTAAGCAGCAATTAAACAGATTTCCTCGTCATTTTTAGGCGGCGTGGGCGCTGAAAGGAACGCAGTGACAGGAAGGAGGTGATGGCGGCCGTCCTTTCATCTCTACTTCTCTTCTCCACCATGAAAACAATCAATCCATCAAAAATGATGCAGAGATCCTAACTTTTACAGAATTCTATCAACTTATTCTCATATAACACTGCATGTAAAACAATCCGCCATAACATTATAACCACTGACAGGTAACGCCAGAATAACATTGATGAGCCTGAAAGGCTCTTTTCCTCAAATCCACTGGGAACAAGTAAGTGCAAGGAATTTTGGGGAGGAGGAAGAGAGGAGGAACAAACCTGTAAGAGACCTTCTTCAGGTTCTTCTTCAGCTGCTGTTGGGTGGTGGACAAGTCCAAGGCGAACTCCAGCCGAGGAGAGGAACCAAACTGAATCAAGCCCACTCGCACCTGATGGAGGGTGGAGCCACATCAGTAATGATTGACAGGAGACAGAGAGACAGAGAGGGACAGGTGGAAATCACACCTTGTTCGGTCCGATGTCCAAACCTTGACAGAGTTTGATTGCAAAGTGTTTGGACCTCTCAAAGCTGCCCTTCCCCACGCTGTAGGACCCATCCATGAGGAAGAGGATATCCATGGCGGCGGAGCACTGCATCACTTCCCGTTGAAACAAACACACAGTTAAGACTTATTGTGGCGGATGAAAACGACACCTCAGCTCAGCATCCGGGGGCTCAGTTCTCCGCCTCCCGGTCTCACGCCAGCAAAACCATAATCGCGCAAAAACACTTTTCTTCATCTCACAAGCGTGTCTGCACTGGTCGGTGTCATAAATAATCAGCAGTGTTCCTGTCGTGTTAGAATGTGCAGCTGATCATAAAGACATGAGCAGAATCTGACGCTGTGTTTAATAATAATAATAACACATTTAATTTATAATGCACTTTACATTTGGATCAAATCTCAAAGTGCTACAAAGCAAAAGCAGATAAAAGCATCAATAAAAAATAAAATAATAACTATATAAAAGCCTGACCAAAAAGCAGCAATGTTAATTAAGGTAATAGGTTCTGCTTAAAAGGAAAGTTTTAAGTCCTTTTTTAAATGCGTCAGTCAGTTTTGCTTCCAGACAGGAAGTGTCGCCATCATAGCCTATATGCGTCTAATATTCTACAGGAGAATCCTCTTTACTGCTCAGAGAAAACAGAGAGGAAAATGACAAATGTGATTTGTAGTGAGGTAAACTCACTTTCTCCGACTGAGTTGATCTTCATAATGGTCTCATGGCTGGTCTGGATCTCCTGCACCGAGCCGCACCGCTGGACTAGGAGAGAAAAACCAACACAGAGGTCAGGTTCCCACACAGCTTTTTCATTTCATTTCATTGTTTCCCTCCCTGCTGCTTCCAGTGAGTTCATAAAAGCGAGCTTTGTTCTATCCAATCAGATTTCTCCGCTGTGGTCTCTGGGTGAAGACTCTCCGCTGGGGCAGGAACTTTTCAGAAAGAGAACTTCTGCAGCTAAAATGACCGGGATGATATTATTGATTGTCAGATTTTTCAACCACTCAGATTATGAAGTTATCATTTAGGGGTGTGTTTGTTTGACAAGCCAGGGTATGCTAGGTAGGCCTGGGCGAGTTCTTAAGGTAGGCACGTCCTGCGTCGGGATTACGTATGAGGAAGGCACTTCATTCACATCCTCCGCTCCTGCTGACAGTCATTTTTAACAAATTAAAAAACTTGTTGGAGAAATTGGACCTCCATTACCACCGGGAAAGAAACTGAACTGCACCGGTGTTCCCTACAACCGTGTTATTGGATTTTTTTTTTAAAGAAAAGAAGGAGGACAGACTTTGTCTGCAGAGGAGACTTAAATAGCCGTTGATTATTCCTTGCTGTAGATGGTTGTTGGCTCTATGGTGTGAATGAGGTCCAGTATCAGTGGTCTGGCAGTTCCAGTGCACCTAATGGGACTCTTTTCAATCCTACTTACATTTGAAGGCCTTTTTGGTTTCTTGGTGGGCGTATGTTGTTGAACCTCGTTTTAACCACCTTCTTCCACTAGATAAACGTGTCTTTGAATATGAGCTGGTTCCTCGTCTGACAACAGCCGGTATCTGTAGTGTTACTGTGAAGGTATTTGGGGTCAGCTTCATCAACAACAACCTGGGCTCTTGTTCCCAAAACCAGTACAGTTCATTGACTCCCACTTGACCCTTTTTCTTTTTTACAGGGGATACTTATGTAATCACAGCTAACGAGAGTAAACAACTCCATTCAGCGAAAGGATGTGGCTCTGATCACGCAGGCACTAAGCAGAGAGAGGACTGATGGGAAATGTGATTTCCTGATGCCTTGTTCCCCCATTGGTAACCCCAACAGGTCACAGAGGCGTTTGTCGTTATGTTCAACCTCCAAGCAATGTAACTGAGCAGCTTTGATGTCCCGGAGTGAAAATGTCGTCCGTGACTTTTATTCATCCCTCAGGTCTGGGAGGTAAAGAAACATCGCCTTGAAATCATAAATTCAGAATGTTGTTTCTAGTCTGGGGTAATCTGGATGACAGGAGAATCTCAGAGGTGAAAGAGTGAAGGTGTTATTTGTGTTTTCAGCACAGGACCAGAAGGGGGCGTCTCCTAAAGGTGAAAGAGTCTGGTTTGCTCAAGTTCAAAGTCTTAAAAACGGCGACTAGTAAATACTTCAGCTGGTGCTAAAGCTGTCATTTTTGAAAACAACTACGCGTTACATCGCTTCACGACTCCCGCCTCTCTCCTCAGGCACATACCGACTCCCTCGGGTCGGACGGAACCAGCGTGGAAGTCCTATAAAAGCGATGCAAACGTTGACCTGCCTGGAAACAAGCGATGGTTGAAGCTCAGGAGGCAGGAAATAACTTTGATGAGAAGGTAACAGGTTGTTTTTTTCAGTGCTGGAGAGTTGGCAGGTCAGAACAGCTTCAGCAAATGAATTAACTAGTCGATTAGTTCTCAACCGATGCTGAGCAGCTATGGCTACATATTTACGGTTCGCATCTAAGAGTAACGTCTTCTTATGTAACGTTACGTAAAGAACAAATAAGCTAGAAGGCGGATATAGCCAGGTGACTCTCTCCCTTATGCTAAGCTAACGTAAACTCTTTTCCTGACAGTCGTGATCATAGAAGAGGCTCAGGAACGGCTGAGTCGGTTTTTTTCTCAAACCTTTTTATAATCTTCTTCTTCTTCTTTCGGCTTTTCCCTTTAGGGGTTACCACAGCGGATGATCTGTTTCCATCTCCCCCTGTCCTTCTGCATGTTCCTCCGTCACACCAACCAACTGCATGTCCTCTCATCACATCCACAAACCTCCTCTTTGGTCTTCCTTCTTTCTCCTGCCTGGGAGTTCCACCTCCTGTATCCTTCTACCAATAGATTCCCTATCCCTCCTCTTCACCGGTCCAATATTATGTTCCGACCCCGCCCACATCATGAAGAATAAAATTACAAGGAAATAAATAAAAAAATAAAATAAAATGAATCTTGTCCATGTCTCAGTCTAACTGTTTTTATTCAGGGTATCTGTGACGTCACTTAGCAGCGTTTTGTTTATAATGTTATGGCTGATCTCTGAGATCCCATCAGGTTCCTCCCTGTGAGAGAAGTTGGGTTTTATTTGTATTCTATTTGGAGAGGTTTGGTGCCTCCTGCTTCCTGTAATTGTCTTGACCGTTCTCCCTCCTCCTGTTTGAGACTCCCTGCTCCCCCGGTGTTCCCCCCCCCGCCTCAGTGGAAGTCTTCAGATATGACCTTTGACCCTGCCTCCTATTGTATTTAGTCTATCTTCCCATGCCATCATGTGCTCACCTGTCAATCATTCCAGCTAATTTCTTTACATTTCTAGTGGGATAACTCAGTTTTCTGCTGAGCTTCCTGTTTCCTTTGGAGATTTTTGAAGACTTCCTTTTTTTACAATCAAAGACTGCAGATTAGTCATGCTTCTTTTCTAGGCATGTTCTAACACATACTACATATTATCATTATGTACCATAGTTAAAGTTTTTTGACATAAACCTCACAAAAAGAAATCAGTCGATGAAAAAAAGTGCACCAACGTTCCACAGGCCACAATCAACAACGCCATCAGCTGTTTGAAAATGCCCTCTTCCCTATTCAGGGTATCTGCTACCCCCCCCAAAATAAAAGCACACCTGTTACCCTCATCACGTCAATTCCCTCAGTTCAGTGCCTGATACATCTGCAGATAAAAGCGCACATCGTTGACGGGGCTGAGACCTTCCTGTGCAGAAATCATGTTTAATCAGCATATAAATGTCTTTTACTTAAAAAAAGTAACATTTATAATTTAGACATGAGCCTGCTTTGGCTGCAATAATATTACTCAAGATCCAGAGTGAATTTAATTATTACATGAGGTTATAGTTGCCAATGTTACATGTAGTAACAACTGAACTAATAAATGGATAGTCCTCCCAAAAAATTAACTCGTCAAACATCCGCCGGCAGCTACAGGAGATGAAGAGACATGAATCACAGTCTCGTGTCATGAATTATATGACGACTATGTCGGATTTGATTTATTAACCAGAGGTGCACCTCTATCCACCTCTACCTGATCCGTCTGATTGAGCGACGCCGGGAAGCCTACTTTGATGACATTGGCAATCGGCTGAGAAAACATGACGCTCGCAATTTGTAACACTAGTAAGGACAACATAACGAAACTCTTCATAATATATATATTTATTTATATTATATATTAAAACTTACACACTTCAAATGAAATCGTCCCGAGGAACAGCAAGTTGAAAATCTAACGTTACCAGAGCGGCTAACGTTAGCAGAGCGGCTAACGTTAGCAGAGCGGCTACAGCTAGCGGGAGTTCAGTATTTCAGTGTTCAGTGTTTTTTGCATTTTTTAAAAACTTATTTTAATGTGAAATTTTAAGATGCCAACTTTTGAAACGTATCGGAGATTTTGGATTATTTCACATTTAATTCTTTCTACTCTTGGTTGTGGTTTTTATATAACCCTAAATAGGTTTTCTACCACGCCCTCACACATACTTTATTTACTTTCCTTTGCATTCCCGTTTAATGTCTTGTTTTGATGGTGGGAAATAAATATTTTGTTACAAAAACCGTAGAGAGACCCAGACTTTAAAATTGGCGTTTTCTCAGCAGTAAACCGCTGCAAAGACAATCAATAATCCTGCGTCAAACGTTGACGATGACACGGACACATTCAAAATATCCCAATAACAATGAATATCAGCTGAAAGCAAGTCTGACAGAAATGGATCAGCTGACCTTGAAGAAGCAGCAGCAGCATGAAGAGGAGGGAGGGCTGTGAGTGAGCGTTCATGTCGGGTCACCTGGAAAAAAACACAGACGCACACTTAGCACAAAGATGTAACGAGAGAGAGAGAGAGAGAGAGATTGGACAGATTGTGCGAGGAGTGCAATCACGCCAATAAAAAGATATACTCTCAGCTGTTTCATATTCCACAGCTGTGTTATTAATAGAGAGAGAGAAAGGGAGAGACAAAGGGAGAGAAAGAGAGAGAAAGAAAGTAAGAGGGAGAAAGAGAGAGAGACGGAGAGAGAGAGAGAGAGTAGGAGAGAGAAAGGGAATGAGAGAGAGAGAGAGAGAAAGAGTAGGAAAGAGAGAAAGAGTAGGAGAGAGAGAAAGAGTAGGAGAGAGAGAGAAAGGGAGAGAAAGGGAACGAGAGGGAGTGTGAGAAAGAGAAAGAGAGAAAGGGAACGAGAGAGAGGGAGAAAGGGAACAAGAGAAGGGAGAAAGAGAGAAAGAGAACGAGAGAGAAAAAGAGAGAGAGAGGGAGAAAGAGAAAGAACGAGAGAGAGAAAGAGAAAGAGAAAGAACGAGAAAGAGAGAAAGAGAAAGAGAGAGAAAGAGAAAGAGAGAAAGAGAACGAGAGAGAGAGAGAGGGAGAAAGAGAAAGAGAGAAAGAGAGAGAAAGAGAAAGAGAGAGAAAGAGAGAGAAAGAGAAAAGAGAAAAGAGAAAGAGAGAAAGAGAGAAAGAGAAAGAGAAAAGAGAAAAGAGAAAGAGAGAAAGGACAACTGTGCATCAGTTAACAGGTAGGATTTTGTGTTTCCAACGTGAATGTTTGTTTATAATACTTATGTAGGAAGATACGGTGGCGGAAAGGAGCAAACACACTGCAACTTAAGAAAACATATGCAAATAGATAAAACACAAGCGAACAAAGATAAGATCTTCATTTGAACACAGGTCGACTGCAAAAGCCACAACCCACCAAGACAAACGATCTGCAAATATCCAAACATAGCCACAAACATCTCATGATGTTCTGATTATCTGTGGTAGCTTCCCTTAACTTCTGGCTCGTGCGGTCATGTGATCACAACTTACATTTATCATATACAACAATAAATGATTCCGCTGCATTAAACGATGAAATATAAGAGTCTTTATAATCCGTCAAAGATGAACAAATGATCAAATTCTGTTCAATACATGATTGAAGCAAAGTCCCAACTTTTTTTTTTTGGAATTACAACATAACATTTTCAAAGTTTTCCTCCCAGCTCAGAGCGGATCAGAACCGACTGACGCTTGAGGACGACTGATCGCTTCCATGGAGAAAAAAACAAAACAGGGTGATGCTAAAACTGCAGCTTTTGCTAAATCTACATTTCAGAAATGCTTTCTTACGCTGCAGTGACGAGGTCTGCACTTTATAATATCTCTAAAAGTCTAAAAAATAAAAATATGGCCACCGTCAATTCAAGCGGCTGGTGTGTAACCCAAACACGCTCCACTACACGAAGGAATCCAAACACAGACACGCATTTCCCTGCATTCACATCCCAGCATTTGGAACATTGTGTATTTATTCTGGCTCAGCGAGATAAGCAATATCAGGATTCCATCTTCTTTTGATGTTGTTTGTGGCGAGGAAGCCTACAGGACGGCGTGTTGACAGGAATGTCTCACACTGTTTGTGTGGAGGAGGCTTGGAAAGAGTGTCTACGGCGTGACCATCGGTGTGACCATCGGCGTGATCATCGGCGTGACCATCGGCGGTACGCTGATTGCTTGAAGGCGAACTATAAAGAGAGCAGAGCGGCGATGGCGACTCCTCTTCAATATTGACTGTCTGACGTGATGTACGGCTTGTTTTCCTCGTTAGTACAGTCATTCCTTTGACTTAGACCGTCTACCTGATTGTTCACTGATGAAAAACACCGTCTGATTTGAAGAAAACTACTAGAAAGATCAAAAATGAAAGATTAACAACCTCACCTCAAAGACTCCAGATAAGACTTGATTATATCTGGCTGCTGCTAAGTTTGGCAATAACATCCTTTGTGTGTGTGTGTGTGTGTGTGTGTGTGTGTGTGTGTGTGTGTGTGTGCATTGTGGTCGGGGTAAAGAAGATGGGCGTTGAACAGAATCCCTCCTTACAGGTAGAGCTGTGGGAGACAGATAGTTTTGTGAGCGTGATGCAGCCTCAGAGTGGGAGGAGTCTGTCAGTCTGACATGCAGAGGCTGCCTGAGGAGAGACCGATAAACATCGCCACACGCTATTGAAGATCTGTTTTGGCACTCGGCGGCACGTCACGAGAGCAGGGGGTTTCATTACCGCCGGGGTGGGGGGTGGGGTGGGGGGAATCAGTCATGCATTCTAGCATATAAAGGAAAACACATATATTACACACACCTGTCTTAAAAAAAAAAAGAAAAAATAGCAGGAATTTTTGTGGCTTCTTCCACGCCTCATCCTTCCTCACCCTCTGCCTGTCAGTCACAGACTTCCTGCTCGGTTCGGCTGTGGGTGTGGTCTTATCTAAACATCTCAATAAGACAAGCCGGAGGCTTATTTTATTTTATTTTAAATGCTGTGAAACAGGTAACGTCACACGTTTTTAATCATCTCTAGGATATGCCAAAATCTTTCCCCGAGTAAAATCTCATGCAAATCCTTCCTGTAGTTTTTACCATAATCCTTTTCACAAACAAACATATTAACTAGAAAAAAACACTCAGAGAGCACAAACCTCTGCCACGGCTCAAAGTTACATCATAAATCCCGCAGATCCCTCCATTAATTTCTGAGTTATTGCCAGCCTTTAAATCTGCAGACAACTACAACAAACTCTGAGTAGCTCGATTTAAAGAGTTCATTTGATTCCTTTGTTGTACATTTTAGGTTGGTCCTTGGGGCTCAGTGGGCTGAACAGAGATGCTGAAGTGGAAGGTGCAGGAGACAAGCAGCTAATGAGTAGTTGAGAGATACTCAGAGTTTGTTGGAATTGTGGGTAAATTTAAGAGGCATTATTGGAGGAATCTGCATGGATCTTTCTTATAACTAGGGTTCTGTGGGCTTTGGCAGAGGTTTGCAATCTCTGAGTGGTTTAACTAGTTTTATTTTATGTGCTGCTCAACATTAGCATCAAATATCATCGTAGCAGGAACATTTTGTGAGGCTAATTTCAGGGATTGCTGAGTCATGGGGATAAATCCGCCACTTTGTATCTGCAGGTATAAGATTAAAAATGTGCTTCCATGGATGTGGCGTCTGGTTTGAATTGGTTGGTAGGCTGGAAAGTCTCTCCACTCTGTAATCTATAATTATAAAGCAGCGCTAGCTTTGGACCCACTTCATAGAAAATCCCCTAACCTGTACTTGGAGGTGTGGCGCATTGGAGAAAAATCCAAAACAGGGAGAACTATTTCAGGGTGAGTCACCTGAAAAAGACACTTTTCCATCAAATAGAAGAATAAAGGTTGAGTCTTTTTTTCCCACAGTGGGACAAATGTTTGCTTAAATGCCGACTAGCAGCAATTCAGAATCCACAGGTATGCATTTAAGCCTGGGAATGTTTCACAGAACACCTGAGCGACAACAGGGAGGAGTGAGGTCCCAGATTCCTGTGGGAACATTTCTGGGAAACTGAATTACTAATGTCTTTCTGTCCTTCTTTCTTATTCTTCTTCTTTTTAAAAATCACATAAATTTGAGGTCTTGACTCCACTTCCTGGGTTGATCAACAGTATAAAACATTTCCCAGGCTGCATTGTAAGCTTAAAGATTGTTTCAAATACTGTAAAGACTCTTAAAAAAGGTAAATCTGTACTTAAAAACTCACAATCCAAACTTAATCCAATTTCAGTTTAATCTAATTCAAACATTTTATTTTATTTAATTTGCGGCTCAGCTCCAAGTCTTCCAACATCCGGTCACTCTTAAATGTGTCAAGGGTCAAGGCAGCTTTAAGATGGGGCCAGAGGTCATGACCCTAACATGCAACAAACAATTAAACAATAGTTGCACGCATCAAGATAAATCATTTACAGAAACTCTTCAGAAGTAAGAGAAAAGTTTATAATAACGTCATCGTATCTGAAGTGAAACTTTGCAGCTTCTCCTTCATGCGGGACAAGAAGGTTCCACTCACCACGCGCCGACCAGCGGTCCTGATCCGTGGGTTTATCCGTGATGAGGGGGTCCTCTCCGGCTCCACACTGCTCGATGTTTCCGCACTGAGTCTCATTTGTTTTCTGCTCCTGACTGCTCCACCTCCTCGCCATGCCCCCCTCCCCTCGTCGTCCGCCACCTGCGCCGGTGACTGATCCTCGCGCGCCGCATAGAGCGACAAAACGCTCCGCAGACACCCCCGAATGTGAAACGATCTGTGATGATGTAATATTACGACACAGACTGACGTCTCAATCATTTCTCAACTGTTTATAATCCTTAAGGTTTTTTTTTTTTAATTATTTGATCTTATATTAATTTTCCTGTTATTTTGCTCATTATGCAAATTTAATGTCCTTCCGGATTAAACATTGTTTAACTTTCTGCACCAGAGGACTTTAGTATTAAGACTCTATGTAGCTCCAGGTAAGACATTAACCAAATCTTAGAACCCAGGGTGAGCACCTACAGCAGAAATTCAGCCAGCAGTGCCTTTTAATTAAATGAAACTCTAGTCCGACTCCTATCAGGCCTGGGACTGAAATATTAGTCACTTATCCATGAAAAATCAGGTTCCTTTGAAGGTTGGTGCCCCCGCTCTTCCACCAAATGTCACCACATGTCAAGGAATTGATGCATTGGGAAAAAGAATTTAAAAATTCATAAAAAATCGTCCTCTCACTATGAAAAAAACCCAAAACAATTATGAATATGCCCCCCGTTATACGACATCCAAAATACAGTATGATGGTAGCTGAGCCCTGTAATCAGAATTCCTCAGGTGTGTTTGTGCATGAGATGGAAACACTGAAAAAAAGAAAAGTCCCATCTTCCAATGATAGAGGAAAAAATATAATCCTGGTAATAATCCCCTCCCTCGTGAAATACCATCCCATCAAAGTATCATGAAACGCCGTTTTGTACTTCTGTGTAATCCTCGACTAGATCAAATACCTTCATGCACCAGTCTGGATACGACTCTGAAGGACTTTGATTAAACATTAACTCTATGTTTTGGCCGACTGGAAGTTTCACCATCCTAACGTATGAAGGGAAGGATAATTATCAGTGATTAAAATACAGCCGACGTTTAGAGATTATATTCAGAATATAATGGGAGATGAAATTATTATTTATTATTATTATCTGCATCAAGTTCTGTAACACCAAACAGAAGAGTTTGTGGACTGATTCCGTTCAAAGAGCGGGAGCTAAGTTCCTTCTACGTTTCCATGTGGCAATAAAAGCTGATCCTTAGACATGATGATTATTATTAAATGGAAACCATGACAGCAGATGTTTTAAATATGCTGCAGGAATGTCAAGATCTAGGAATGTGGGTCCTGCATCATTAAAGATCTATTTTATCTATTCCGCTTCCACCGCTGTTCGAGATGGACTAAGGAGGATCAAAAATGACATAAGGATAAATCAATCAATAAACAAATACAGAAAGATAAGAAATGAATAAATACATTTGGGAATAAATACATACATCTTGGTATTGAAAATGGCAGGCATTCAATTATTTTATATTCATTTTTTTGTTCATTCATCAAATTATTTATTAAAATGTTTTGTTTTTTTTAAATGTAGAAGCAAATGAAAAAAAAAACAGAAATAAGAAAAATGTAGAATTAAATAAATAAAATATAAATAAATAAATAAGTAAATATATAAAATGAATAAATGCAGTAATAAAAAAAAAGGGATAATATAAAATAATTTAATGAACCATTCAATTACAAGATGTATTTCTTTATTCATTCACTTGTTAATTTCTGCATATATTTATTTCCACTTTTAAGAATTTCTGCTTTTTTTTTTATCCTTATGTCCCTTTGAGTCTTCCATAATCGACCAAACGTCAAACGCAGCGACAAACTCTGCTGTTCTTGCGTTTTAATTTTAATAATAATAATAATAATAATAATAATAAAGGCCGAAATGGTGTTTTTGCAGATTTGACACTTCAATTCAACGTTACTCCCGTCCGGGGATTCCTCTGATACCACACTGACAAGAATGGGATGGATCTTTTTTAGCAAACAAATGTAATCTCACCATCCTCGACTCTACGTGGAAGTTAGTTGTCAAATCTTGTGAAAGACTGCAAGAGGTCCAGACACTCAACTCACCAACGTGAAGATGCCTGCAGCCGTGGCGGTCCCAGCACAGAGGAGGGAAGAGAAAATTACCACCACACTCACTTTTCTAGTCGTCACAGTACTTTTATATATATAAAAACCAAAACGCCTCAAATATAGAAATCAAGACTGGAGATCCCACCAGAACGGACGATTAGCACTGAACAAATGAACAGATGGCGGCACGACATTCTCTACAACCACACACACGACAGGATGCCACAGTCTTTGATGACAGGAGGTTGACCTCCTGATTCTTCTGTCAACAATCCGAGGAAGAGAATTATACAATTTCCTGAAACCTCCAGGTATAACTCGAATGAAAAAAGCCGGGTGGATGGTGAACATTTGTAGAAAGTAAAACGGTGAGATGTTTGGCTGCTTCTGGAGGTCACGTTCGGTTCACTTGTCATGTGGGGAAAAAACAAACGACTGCGGCCGTGATTTGGGGAAAACGTGGCAAAGTGAAACCATGAAGTGAAGGACTTGGTAGATCTCAGTTTTTCTGTGCCACCAGCTGCTCCATGAGACAAAGCTGGAGCTGCACCAGCTGTTCCAGGTTCTCTATCTGTCAGAAGTTACCAGAAGATTAACAGGAGAAAACATGTTATTATTAAACATTTGGTGTAGTTGTTCACCGCTGATACTTTCAAAGACATGTTAAAACGTCCTTTCAAAATAAAGTCAGACAAGACATGTCATTATTTACATGTTAAAACGTCCTTTCAAAATAAAGTCACACAAGACATGTCATTATTTATATGTTAAATCAACCTTTCAAAATAAAGTCACACAATATTTACATGTTAAAACGTCCTTTCAAAATAAAGTAACACAAGACTTCCCATTATGTACACTTTAAAACCACGTCCTTTCAAAGTAAAGTGACATGAAGTAACACAAGACATCTCTTTATTTACACCTCATAATTTACAAGTTCAAACGACGTCCTTTCAAAATAAAGTAACACATGTTGTTGCCCAAAAACAAGTGGAATCAGCTCTGACCTTCTCAGACAGCCTCTGACAGCAGCATCTGGATGTCGGAGGATCTGAGTTTCAAAAACAAGGGCAAAAGAAGGTCAAACACTCTTGTACCGACACAAACAAGTTGCAGGATAAGTTGTGCAGTCGTCACACATGTTCTGTTTTTTCAAGAATACATACCATTGGCGTTTGCTTCACTAGGACATAGTTGCTCCATTTGTGCAACAATCTTCTGAACTGGATCTTCTGAAAACCAAATATAATCGTCAACTCTTGCACAGCAAAACTTAATATACATCAGATTTCAACCATCCTGGATGATGGAAATATTAACTGATGATTCTATAAAAATGAAGAAATTAAATGTGTTATACAAACAAAGAGAATTTCCTGCTCTTCTTTCCAGGAAAGTAAAACCTCATTGGCATCTTATGCAAAACACCTTAAAATGTAAAAAATCTAATATATTTTATGATAGATAATGTACTAATCTAGAACAATAACTGAATTAAAATCATTGTCTTCTACTGTCATTTAACCGACCATTGAATAACACGGAAGAAGTGCTTTTCTCCTGCTGAGGCATGAACGGTGAAGGTTCTGGGGTTGAGGCTTTGGTCGCTGCTGTATTTTCCAGCCCAGTCCGGGTTTGGGGTATCATCTTGGCTTGAGGACATTCCAGTACGACTGCTGCTCTGGCAGCATGTGTGCTGCCGTCGATCTGCTCAGGCTTCTGGGTGGCAGACGAGCAGGCGTTACGTTTGCCGTGGGCCTGTAGTGCATCCAATATCATGGCGGTGACCCGTCCCCCTCCATTCTCAGCGTGCAGAGCGAGCGAGAGCACGTTAGCAGAGCCGTCAAAAGACTCCACAGTGGCAAAGCTGCCAATCAGCAACAGGTCTCGAAAAACCTGCATCACTTCCTCCGGCCATTCTGCAGGAAAATGTTCTTTACCTGAAAAGAGAGGAGAGGGATAGAGGTTCTATGAGGGAGGTGATCCAGATTACAGGGCTAGGGTCTCGGTTTAACCAGTGAGCTGGGATTGTTGTGTTTACATTAATAAGATATCATAAGTCTGATGGTTGTAAACAGAAATAGTGCGGTCTCACACTGCTAGTAGGAATAACCGGGCATTTCCTGTCTGGATTTCCTTTCTATATGTGTCATCTTCAGGTTTTGTGCACAGGTGAAATTGAAATATGAAATCATCTGATGAACTGTTTAGAATGAGACACTATTACAAATAAAAACTCCCTCGTGGTTGTGTTTGAAATAGAATGGGAGCCTTACCGGTTAGGGTGCATCGAATGATCTGAAAGGGGAGCTGCAGCAGGTGCTTTGGGATGGGCAAGATACGGGAGAACGGCACCTTCTCATAGTTGCCATAATCTGCATAGATGACGCTCACTTCGTCCTCGCCGACCTCCAGGACCACGGCACGGTACCATTTATTGTCTGCTAAGCAGAAATAAACCTTAATTGTATTGTCAGGTAAATCCAGAGAGTGCATTAATACATTTACGGCATTTGTAATGTCAAATAACTGTTTATTGAAATCAGTATTGGATGGCAGATGTCATTTTAGGGGAGAATGGTCAGAAAGGGCGTCGCTTCATTACTTAATGACTGTTTGATAAATTGTTTAAAAAAATACAATTTATTTTGACAGAGGGAACCTATTCCTGCTTCCCCTCCTCACATTGGTCCTGCACACTCTGCAGACGGAACAATCCATAAAAGCGGACCCTGTTGTTAGCTGTGGAATGCACGAGCCATAGTCTCCTGCTCGCATGCTGTGTTTGAAGAAGAGCCACGCCTATGATGTGTAATTACAACTACCAGCAGACACCAAATTACCGGGTTGGGTTTGCATGGGCAACAACTGCAGGTGGGGTCTAAAGAGCAGCAAACAAACAGAAGAAGTGGAGGGACGTATCAGACTGACACTTTAGAATGGCAGTTTGTGTGCGTGAAGCTCGATGATGGATGAGATGATCTGTCGTCACGCCGCTTCTGGACGGTAATCATTAAACGAGGAGTGCGGGTGATCCGGCCGGTCAAACTTTTATATAAATATCTGATCTGCCAAGAGAATTCCAATGGCTGCACCTCTATATATCGGCATTTCTTAGAGTTTAGGAAGGCTCCCCGAGAACTATAAAATACAAAATGTTTTTGTAGAGCAATAAAAGCGTTGCTTACCAGAGAACTGGGCACAGCAGGCAGCACCTGGAGCTGGTCGGCTCAGAGCAGCAGAGGTCAGAGAGTTCAGAGAGGTCTGGCTGCAGTAGGCAGCGAGTTCCGTCATCACACCCTGAAGCATCCCCTGGTTCACTGCCAAACAACAAAGATCAATAACAACAGAAGGGTCTTTGAAGTGTCCCTGTTTACGCATCTTCTAATGACAAACGGAGGCACAAGTTAGAGTTCTAACCCTGACTGGAACCAAGCAGGTAGAAGAGGGTAGGACTGATGACTGTTGCGATGAAAGGCTGAAATGTCACGTTAAGAGGCAACTCCTCTGTCGTCCAATCAACCGGGAAAGACGGGCCTGAAACATGATTGAAGCACACAGTTTCAAATTCCTCAAATGATCACGCATTTCTTTTCTTTGTTTCATCTTTATGTCACTTTACCTTCTGATAGCGCTGCAAGGCTTTCATTCGGTATGTCTTCAGAACCGGCTCCAGCATGATTAGAGGTTTGCACCTGTTTTTGGGGGAGCTCATTCTCATCTTGTGGGTCTTGGTATTTCACTTCAGAGTCTGTGGTCTCATGCATCTCTTTGGGAATCACTGCAGAAGCTTTGGCTAGCTGGTTAGCGATGAGGAAGGCTGCAACATCCCCCGTACCACCTTCCAGTTTCACACTGTAGCCTTGTGCCGAACCAGAAATGACACATGCAGAGAACTTCTGGTCTACGAGAGCCGAGAACCACAGCAGGGCTTCGCTGCTCCAGTCGGATCCGGGGGGCTCAACACCTGAATCCAAACACAAACACCTCGTGGAAAAGTTGTTGGAATAAACCCGTTTTATGTCGATTTATGGTACATTTTGAGGGCAATACAAACAAATATTTTATTATTTAAGTGCTATTTTCATCTCACACACACACACACACACACACACACACACACAACCTTCAAGGCTGCAGAGAATTGCCTGGAAGGGGAGCGCCAGGAGCCGCGGTGTAATGTGTCGAAGGAGGCTCCTTTCAACTTGCAAGGTGAATCCGTGGTCCACACAGTTCACAGACACCCTGTCTTCAGAAATCCTGTTTACCAAAACCCGAACAAACTGTTCCGTATCTAGGAGGGAAAAGCAACATGATGTTTTGACTCAACCCATAAAACAAAATAATTCTGAACGTCAGTGTCTGGAGAGGGAGGAGTTGAGTAAGCGCCTCACCTCTCAACGTGGCACAACAAGGTTCTCCCACTTTGGGCTCAAAGGCTGAGGTATTCACCTTGAAGTGCTCTTCCAGCTCTACCTCAAGCTCTCTCAGCCGCTGTCGGTCTGACAACACACACAGATGCATGAAAGAAAGTGTTACAGTGGCTTGGGAAAACGTCGGATGACACACAGAGATGGTTAAGTCTTATACGGACAAAAGAACTACGGGATAAGTTTATACAGGCTGCAGCGTTTCCCAGGGGAGCATTCTGAAAGATCAAGGGAGACGATCTACAGCAACAACTGAGACTCACCTTAAAATCATCAATCACCTTTTCATAAAACATAGATTTGTAGGGAGCTTTTATTATAAAAATGCACAACTACCTCTCATTTTTAATTGCAAATGTTAAATTGCACATTGTTGATGTGCAAAGTTTGATAAAGTTTGAATCTGTAGCCAGATGTGGTACCGACCCAATGACCATCCCTTCTACTACCACCAAACCAGCTATCACGGCTAACACACAATCAGCCAGAACATTATGACCAACTGGTGCAGAAACAGCTCTTTGCGTGACAGTTTCCTATCAGAACCGGCATTCGGACTAGGACAGAGGGAAGGACAGATGGACAGACACAGTTATATCCATCCCCATGTCCTTTTTATGTCACAGGGACGTAAGGAACAGCGTTTCACGCAGGACAAATAGCACCTACTACCAATATAAAGTAACGATACCTGTGGGGTTATCGATGTAGCAGTAGAAACCATGAGGGTTCAGCACCCTGCTGATGATCACAGACACAGTTTGGCCATGAGAGGGAAGCTTTGAAGAAGACCACACCAGAGGCTCAGAGGCTGGAGTAGACACTGAAGGGGAAATGTAGGCACAAAACAAAACCATGTGTATTTAAGAGTAAATGTTAACTCAATCAAAATAATTCTCAGTTGGAAGAAATGGGTTATAACAGTACCGTTAATACTAATCACACAATGAGAAAGGAGCCCTGTGATGTTAATTTAGGTATTTATATAGATAGAATTTTAAGTTTGCTAACAGTCGTCAAATAATGAAAATCCTGGATAATCGGAAAAGTTATAATAAATTCTGTAAAGTCATCAATTAGTTCTGCAAACTGATTCTTACTTGTTTGAGACAGAAATTTATGTTGTTCCAATATTATATATATATATTTCCAATAAGTTGAGACACTTCCCAACATGCAGTGTGTCTCACCAACAGCTGCGTTCTGGTTGCTGCTGCTGGGATCAAGAGCCGGTGCAGCGAAACCAGCGGAGCTCAGCAGCTCGGCTACATCGGCCTGAGGGTCGCTGGCTTCGTCAATCATTGCAACCAGAACCTTTCCCTCCAGCTCTCCCTGGATCTCGACATGCAAAATTCTGTTCGATACCCTTCGCTGCAGGGCCGACACGCACTCCTTTGACCAGCTCTCACCGACAGGCTGTACTCCTGAAAGAGGCCCAAGGATGGATGTTTGAGAACATGTTCGATTTAATGGGATACGCCAACGTATCAACGTAGGATAATTCATCTATATTTCTTATGTAGTTCAAAATCTGGTGGTTAATAAAACAGCATCATATTACACCCTGCTTACTTGTTGCTTCCCTTAACCTTGGACCTTAAATAGGGTTGTAACACAGACAAACTGTTTCACATCTAACCAGTAGGAGGAGCTGTTGTGCAGATACTCTACCTGCTAGAGCACAAGGCATGGCCTGCATGGGCAGTGACAGCAGGGATGGACTGATGGACCTCAAGTGACCTATATCCACCTCTTCAGAGTTGCCAAAATCAAGGTAGCCGACACAAACGCGCTCCTCTGATGAATAAGCCAGAACTTTAGCCCGGTACCACTGCTTGTCCTCTGAAAGAACAACATGTTTTAACTCCCTTGTGAAGCCTTCTCGGATCAAAAGGATACATTTAAAGCAGTTAAATGTACATTCTATTTCAACCAGAACCAAGCTGAAGAGTTAACAGTTTTAAAAATGTCGACATCATTCATTATATGTTCAGCTACGATGCAGAACTTCCTGTTTCTTGGATGTCCAAACCCATCAGCCATATTCACCAAACTGCCTCCTACTTATTCAGACAGGTAGATTCTCAAAATGTAAACGGTGTGGTACCTGAGAACTGTGCACAGCAGACTGTGCCGGGGGCTGGTCTAAAGTTCTGGGGGGCTGTGACCCGACTGCAGTGTTCCCTCAGCTTCAACTGCAACTCCTGAATCCTTCCTATACACCAAAAATAATCTATGAGGTTAAATACATATGCTGAAATCCAAAGCTGTCACAGCAAATGGCTCCTACCAGCATTTTCCACCTTCTGTACGATAATTTCACTCGGCGACAGCAAGTGGGTCACTACTACAGCGAAGGAGTCACCCACTGCCTGTGTCAGCGGCTCGGGCGGCTGAGCCCAGGTATTGTCATCCTTTCCATCGGAAAGACGCCGGAAGTTTTCCAATGACACACTCACCATTGCTTCTGAGGGAATTCAAAATTCAGGTCATCAAATTTGGATGAACATCTTTCACCGCGTGAGGCATAGCAGAAAGAAAAGTAAAAAGGTAGCAGAAACACCAAAATGTCTCTGAACAATTCTATTACAAATTACTATAGACTAAAGAAAACGGTCTCTTTGTATTCTATTGTATTGTATTTATTCTCTATCGTGACGTCATCATATCACAGCCCTGGTCTGGTCTGGACCGCTTTGAGATTGGAGAGTGAATCTTACGAATTTCCTGCTCAGTTGGTGTAACTTTTGTTTCCTCTGCTGCATATCCGTTCTCAACGAGGAATGTGCTCAGCTGCTTTCCTAAAACACACCACAGGGCGTCCGATTTAATTGTGTTCATCACACCGTCTTCACAAGTGGATCTTGATTTTGAAGGCCACCTACCCGTGGAGAGCATGATGTCCACGGCTTTGACACGACCGTACTCTTCCACGACCCTAACGGTGGCGGTCTTGTGGATCAACAGCTGCTTCACGGCGTTGCAGCACTTTTCTGACCAGTTGCCACCAACTGGCACGACCCCAGTTATACGGCACTCCATTGCCTGGAAGTAATAGACACAAGCTTTTGTGATACAGTGCCGGTGTAAGACTCTAGAAATTGTTCACAGCAGTGCTATGCAGAGGGAGAAAAAAGGTAAACAGTTGTTGACAGTTGGCAATTCATTATTATTATTAAAATTAGAGATGCACAGAGTGGAATTTTCTTGACAGATCATCGATTTTAACCATTATGATTTTTTTTCTTGAAAGTTTTTAAAAACCATAATGAGTAGTGTATTTTAAGTGCTCTTATTTTGAAGGATTACAGTGGGAGTGAGGCTGGTCGGTATTGTGTAGGTCCATTCTCCAGGCGGTGGGTTTCTGAAACCAACTGTATGACATTTTGAAGTTAAAATAAACTTTGTAGGCCTCGTTCAGTCCACTGGATTTTAGATGTTGGCTCGGTTCAAGGACTTCAGGGGTTTGTGGGTTGGCTCTGTTCTGTCGTTAGCTTTAGCTGCACTGCCGCCGTTAGCTTCTTGAAACTTACTTTGTGGCTCAGGGTGAATAAAGTCTCACCTAAAGTGTGAAATTAAGTTTGTTCTGTGGAACGTTTTCAATGCCGATCAATCAATAAAAACCTCTAATTATCATTATTCATGAAACAATAATATATTTTAACATTTACTACTGCTATTTTGGAAATAAAGAATTCAACTAAAGCTATTTGAGTAAATACACACTTACGCATGGACAAAACGGCTGGATAGTAGCAGGCAGTGGCTTGATCCTCTTCATAGGGACATCCTCTTCATTGCCAAAGTCAATATAAAGGATGTTAGCCATCATCTGGTCATTGGCTAAAGTCTTAATCAGGCCCCGATACCAGTTCTACGCAAAAAAGAACAAAGTCAAAAATCAAAACTGGAGTCAAATCTGGCATTCTATCACTCGTGTCTCGTCACGATGTTTGAAAAGGCCTCCGCTCACCAGGTCACTGGAGAATTGAATTGCGCAAACCTCTCCGACACAAGGTATATATGTCGTCACCGATGAGCCACCGTGCATCTTCTGAAGCTCTGTGCTGATGCTTCCCAGCACCTTCAGCAGGTCAGGGCTTTGCACAAGAAGGAAAAACCTTCCAGGGCTGTAGAACTCGACGACATGTGCCTTAAACGACACACAACAAAGAGACATTGTGTTTATGAACTCATTCATGAATATTTGTTATATCAGTGTTTACGGTTGAGGCAATACCTGCATGTCTGTTCCCCTGACCCCTTCAGTCATACGCAGGTCCCTCAAATAGACCCTCTGGAGACCGGATGTATCCCCCTGTTGCAATAAAAAAAAGTTATTATTATTATAATAATGATAATAATATTGAAGACAAATCTTTTACAGGTAAATGAATCTTATCAATCTATATTTGTATTAGAAGGTCACCAGAAAGTACCTGAGACTCCTTGATGCTAACTCTGTCTCCCATCACAGATGAAACTTTGTCATCAAGTTTTTCTCTTCAGATGAACAGAAACAATCCAGTTTAGATTATTTATCAAACATTATGTGATAATTCAACTCTGTGCTGCAGCGTCGAACTGACTGGTTTGTGTTCACATGAGTGAATCATCGCAGCTGACAGTCAGAAGTGATCAAAGTAGAGCCAGCTTACTTCACAGGTTCTGGATCAGAAGCTTTGCACACATGTCGGTGGGCCTTCCAGTCTTCTGTCTGACACACCAACGAGCAGTAAGGGGTCTTCTTGCAGCGCTTGCACCGGAAAGTTCCTGTAAGGTTAAGAGATGCTAATGAGACTTTTCTAATTGCATCACATTTAAATATGAATGAAAAAAATTGTTTTTTCAATTAGGATGAAAAAAAAAAGCCCTCATGTGAAATGAAAGCTGTTACGTACTCCAATATGTCCGCCGCCCTATGATGTCACAATATGCAAATTAGATGAGTGAATTTACTCCCATCATAAAGTTTGGAACATATTCACTATTTTTTCTCATTTACAGCACGGCTTTAACTCTAACCACTTCCAAGCTACAGCCTTTTGAATTCTAGATAATAAAATTGGATATTTTCTTAGAATAACTCCGGCGCAGAAGTGTCTGATGGGAAATAGAAGGAGATGCCACAGCTGAGTACTTTGCTACGAACACTGGCGTCACAGAAGAGGATGACGGTTCATTAAATTAGCAAACATCCAGGATAAATAGTCACAATCTCACTCTGTAAAGATTTGACATGTGCTTCTCTGTTGCTGTAGAATTCTTCTAATGTTAAAGTCTGCCTTTGGCTGCATGACAACAAACTACTGGAAGTAATGGAGCAGTTACAAAGAACATGTCGTTCCATTAGGATTAATAATGACGATAGTCGTTTGCACCAATATTGTTTCATCGTGTAATGAATAATCAACTATCTGAAAACCCTTCTCTAATGTTTACCTTGCCGACCACAGTAGTTGCAGAAGTTACGTCGTGACGTGGATCCTGACACCTATCAGGACAGAATAAAACAGAACTGATGAAGAACATCCATCAAAGTGGAACACACTGATTGACAACGATGAGGGAGTTTGTTTGCGTACCACAGGTGTATCTCTGTTGACTGGTACATTGGAAGGACCTGCGGAGAAGATAAAAAGATGAATGGTGAAATCTAAGGTCTGAGGCTTTGGCGGTCTTTGCAGTTATTACGGCGAACAAGCCACGCATCAGCAGAAGGGAAAAAGGGAGGGAACTCCAACATCACATTCTACAATAGTAATAATGACAGTCATCACATCGGCTAAGGTGAAAGTTCTAAACGGATTGTCCTACCTCGGAATCTCAGTCAAAGTGGAGTAGAAGCAATGTTGAGGGATTTCAGTCTGGTTTATAAATCACCAGGTTTGCCCTGAAACACTCAACCATTAAGACCTTTTTTTTTTCTTTTTAATTAATGCACTTTAATATAATCAGCGGCCGTTCCAATAGATCTAATTCTATCGCGATTTCATCATATAAAATTTTGCAGGAATAGTTGATGTGATCCTTGTTATATATTGCTACCTAGTGGTTACTATTTGAGATGCTGCTAGTTCGATTGTGATTTCATTCTTTAATTTATTCATAACAGAACTGAGAAAATAACCGAAAACAAATGTAGAACAGAATGGATGTTTTGGATGGATTATAATAAGGGTTTGTCAGGCGATTAAAGAAATTCAGCAAATTATTTACATGGTTTGAATTAATTACATTTGAAATTAAAAGAAAATGTATTGTATAAATCAATTTTAGCCATCAAAAGCCTTTAAAATGGTTAAAAAGTCAAATATTTATTTTGTTTTTTGAATAAATCAATGATTAGATAGATATCGTTAACCTCAAAGGTTATTGTCCATACATTTTGAACATTAATTTCATTTTTCAAACTCAAATCTGGCGCTAAATAAACAAAAATAAGTTTTTTGTTTATTGTTTTGCTAGCAGATGCACTCAACATGTTGTAACCAGTAGCTTGTTGGATATGTTATGAATAATTAATGAATGATTAAATCATCTTTAATGGATAACAGAAGACCGTTCGACTAGGTGCTCAAGATGTATGAATAAAACCACAAAAGACAAGGTTAATAAGTTTAAAGGTCTGTTATGATACAAGGAATAAAGTAAATAAATACACAACCAAATATTCAACAGGATTAGATACAAAAATACAAGCCTTTTTTCTCAAATCAAACAAAAAGACGGATCCAGGTGACCCGGAAATTTATATGCCGGGTGCCGGTTGTAACTGGCTGGAACACGGGTCACACTGGAATTTAAAATGCTCAGTGCACCTTGTCATTCTCCTTCTAAACTAGGAAGGGGTCCCCTGCTGTAACTTGCAACGCCACCACAATGGAAAACAAATAATATTTGTGTATGGTGGGCGTGGAAGCGTCTTCCTCTTCTGTACGTATGTTGTGCTCAACCAAAACATGTTAAGATCATAAAAAAGTGTGAAAAAGGATGGCACTAACAAAAAACAACCCGTGCAAGTAGACTGATCTCCAATTACTCCCAATGTGTAAGTTCTTTATTTCAACTTCTGCTATCATTTTATACTTAAAACTTTACTATACTTTAAAATACAATTTATAAATATATATATCTGAAAATTCCACATCACTTGATGGCTTGAAGATGATGACGTCTTTTTTTGAGACACATGGTTTTACATGAAGGTGCAATCTGGATCTTCACCGCTAGGAGTCACTAAAGTTTAGACGATGCATCTTTAAACTTAATATAGAAATTAATTAACTCGACAAATAGATAAATACGGAATTGACTTACTATTTATATTGGCGACAGGTGTCACCTCAGACATCGGTTGGCTCAGCAGAGATGGAGTCCAAGGTGACACTGGGTTCGACGACGGTTTCCTCAGGGGCGTATTCGGACGGACCACGTTTGGAGGAAAGGAGTTCAACATGGCGCCAGCTGTCGACGCCAGAAATGTCACAGAAATGTCAAAATAAATCGAAGTTTACGAAAATATGGGCGTGACAAATGCAATTTGCTTTCCTTTTGAGACGTTTTATTCTGTAGAGACGTACAGAAAGAATATTTAAGCGTTACACTAAATTAGCTCGAAATTCCAACTTTTTTTATTACAGTTAGCTACTTACGTAAGCGAACCATTTTAAACGAAGTCATGACTAAATAAAACTATCATCAACAATATCACGTAATTATAACGGTACAAGACGTGATTCAATATTTAAACTCAAACGAATATAACAGTAATGTACTTTTACATCCTACGGTCAATAGTTCACCTGAGTGCGCGTGCAGCTGCTGACGGGATGTGTTACGCATGCGCAGAGTGAATCGCTCATTGTTCCAACAGGTCAGCGTGTATTCAAAAGTTACATGACGAATTTATTTTTTATGTTTGTCAACGCAATCATTATGGTCACAGACAACCAGTATAGGCCAGAGGTTTGAATTTTAAATTTAAAACATTTTGTCAGTCACAAAGTTTGTACAGACACTAGTTACTTCTTGAAAAATGTAAGAGTGTTAGTTGAGTGAGCAGCCAAGTATATTTCAACAAGGAAAAGGACATGAGGCCTTACCTCCGCCCTTCAAACAAACTAAACTGGAACTTGGGCTCAATCCCGCAATCCCAGTGTGCATTCGGTACACAAATATTTGAATTTGTGATCGGTGATGTTCAGTCTCTCACCCTGGTTGAGCAGCTTTCATTCTAAAAAGTCAGAGGGAATCAGGGGTGGCAGAAGATGGAGACCTGATTTGTTATTAATTAATGTAATCATCAAACAATAACTGAGCATTTTCGTACTACAGTATGTGGTCTTGGACTTAAATTGTACACTAAGTCTATAAACCGCTGCCTGAATTTTTCTTAGAAAAAACACTGAGCAGATTACACATATTTGATACTCTCTTGTCTTTATTTGCACAGTTGGTACTGAAGTAATCCAAAAGTAACTGAAAGTAATGAATTTAGTAATTCATAATTTTAATAATAATAATAATACATTTAATTTATAATGCACTTTACATTTGGATCAAATCTCAAAGTGCTAATACTTAATTTTGGGATATTTAAGACACGATGAGATATTAGGTCATTGTTTTGAGATACCAAATCATTATCTTGAGATACTAAAGTGATAGTAAGTCACTTTAATTTAATGACGTACAGAATCCGAACCCCCGGTATCGGCAGGAATGGGTTTTCATGCTTTCATAAGTGTTTTGCGCTCCAAAAATCAATTGTCTGGAATGAATGAGGAGGGGGTTTCCTGTCGCGTGATGACGCCAGAGTGACGTCACGATCCTGATGAGTCGTGATTGGTTTAAATGTATTCATCCCTTCTGCCTGAGAGGCCATGTTTGTTGATGTGTCATATCAAAGTGACTTGTTGGTGCTATCAGCTGCTAAGGCAGAGACCTCAAAGTTTACGCAATCGTGAGATTGTCTCCACGTTGAAGAACACCATGGGGTTTTCGCATACGGTTGGTGAAAATATCATCTTATATTCGCTGGTTATGCTAGGTGCTAGCTTTAGCTACGCTAGACGAGCGGTTAGTAGTTGTTGGAGCTAGCTAGCGTCCGTCTTATCAACGTTAGCTTATTTGGCTAAAACGAGCAGCGTCTCTCAAACCTAGATGTCAGTCCGCTTAAAGGCTGTTAAAACCATTTAAAACACGCTTCGCTTTGCTTTATTATATATGCTTTGTTTTCCCCCACTTGTCGATTCTAGGAAATGTCGTGGTTAACTTAATAGTTAATTTTGGCAAGCTAACATTTAAGGCAGCACTAGCTGGGCTAATGTTAAATACGCAGAGGAGGTAATTATAAGCGGTACTTAATAACGTTACAAAGGGCAAATCGGCCTGCTGCTTGCACATTAAGCTACACAGTAACCATCCGGATGCATGGTAATATAAAGGGTGACCTTAAAATGTCTACTGTTAGCAAACCTAAGACTGACACCTGTCGCAAGAGCATCAAGGTGATTAAATTACATTTATTAGCGTCCGTTCCTTTCTCTGTTAAACGTGAGAGGCTTAACTTTTGCCATGTGATGTTCATAAGACAATCCCATTAGAATTTTCAGTTACGATCCTTCTTTAACATATGTGACAGAATGAGTACAACTTAAGATATTATCTTTCAGAGACAATAACTCAGGTGGCTGTATTTAAGTTGAAATGGTTTCCAGCTATTCTCTGCCAATTCTCGGTGATTATTAACACAGTAATAATCCTTGACTGAAGGTTTTAGACTGGGACATGGCTGCTTTGTTTAGTATCCTCATGAATGATTGTGTTGAATACAGGATTACATCTGTATGCCTTTATATTCATAGAGAAGGTCTTATTTTAAAAAGACGGCATGAGAACATGATCTTATCAGTTCTTCTGTAATTTAATGGTTTTTCATTTGACTTCACATCAGTCTACAAAGTTTTATATAGATTCCCTTTTAAGTTCACAATTATTATTCTCGTCTGTGTTGAATGTTTTTCAGGTATTCTTTTCATATCCCAAGAGAATTACATTTAGGAATGTGAAATCTGTTGTAGAGATTGTGTGGGTTTTTTCATTTCACTTGTTTCACACGACGACTGTATTGTAGTCTATATTTATGTATGCAAAAATCACTGTTGCTACTGTATTGGTGTTATCCAGCAAATTTAGGCTGTTCATTGTTGCTCTCACTCAATGTAAACTCTAATAGTTAATTAGTGTATGCTTCCACTCAGTCTCCCTCCGTCTCTCTCCTCTACCAGCTTTGAACCAGAGAGGGACCATGAAACAGCCAGGTCCTATGTCAGATACACAGATAATGGAGGGACCTAAGGGCGAATCTGCATTGGAGGAGTCACACCCAGTGGATCAACTTCCAAACAGCACATCTGATGTAGAAGAGGCGGGCCAAATATCTCAAAACATTGCAAATGAGGCTGAAAAATGCAGTCAGGCAAAAGATGAAGCACAGCTTGACAGTGAATTAATCAAGACTGCAACGTATGTTGAGGTGGACACAGAGTCAAATTCAGCACCTCAAACATTCATTCAAGAACATTTAAATAGCACAGAGTGTGATGCTGATACTGGTTGTGATAACAGCACAACTTCCATGGCAGATGGGATACTATCAGTTTCAAATGGAGCTTTGATAGTCCCAGTCACTGTTTTAGATGAGGTTGTAGAAAGCTCTCCTTCTGTTCTTGAAGGGACAACAGAAACTTTATTGACTTTAGATGAGGAGATGGATTTTCAAGTCTCCACATCTGATACCAGTGAGCCATCAGTCTTGGTTACAAATTGCTCCACAAAGCCATTATCTTCTGAAGATAGCGGTTCAACTGAGAATCCATCATCATCCTCCTCCTCCGTCCAAAGTACTTCTACAAATTCCTCAACTGACTTTACAACCAACTCTGTAATAACTAATGGCCCTTATAGCCCCAGTTTTGACACTGTAAGCTCGTTGCTGTCTTCCAGCCCACAAACTCGTGCCAAAACCTCACCCCCCCCACAGTCCTTTTCAAGTCCTTACGACACCGATTGCAGTCGGAAGCTTATTTCCCAGATCCAGCGCTCACTCTCACAAGAGTCTCTACTAGATGAACTGGAGTCAGAGCTGTTTGCCTCTCAGCTCGCTGTGGGTGAAGGCGAGGCGAAAACAAGCCTCGCTGTCAACGGAATATCTCCTGACGAGGAAGGCTGCATGGTGGTCTTCGAGAAGTGTGTGCAGTACAAGTATGCACAGCAGGAGAAAGCTATTCAGAGGTAATCTGCTATTTCATCTATTACTCTTGACGTACGTGATTAGATCAATCCTCGTCTTTCTTTTACCTGCTGCCTAGAGTAGCTTATAATAATTTAAGCCACCATCACCAAATCATTGATTGATCTCTTTTAATGATGCTGGTATCACAGTAATTGGTTGGATTAAGATAAAGAGTGTTTTTATTTTGGGTAAATGGCTGTGCAACCCACCCGCTTTTCAATTGTGCTCTGTATTCACGCCTAAATAACAATGTGTATGGTGTGCCTGTCTGTATAAGGTTGCTTGAGGAGAACAAAAGGCATCAGGAACTCATCTTAGGCATCTGCTCAGAGAAGGACAACATGAGGGAAGAGCTGAAAAAGAGAGCAGAAACCGAAAAGCAGTACATACACACCATTAAAAAGGTTAGTTGCATGCTTTAAAATCTATTCCCGTTGTTCATGGTCATATGATACTAACTGTTCCGGAGCACGGACACAAGGGATGTAGCCTGTATCTGTCCTTTGGTCTGAACACGCATATTCTATTCTAAACGGTCTATGTTTGTCATGGTGAAAACAATGGTAGTCAATGACTCATGGTGTTGTCATTGAAAAAGAAGTGCTAAACTATAATGTTTATCTAACTTCCTTCCCGTGCTGGATGTCTGTTAAGTGTGTTGAAGTAAATTTTGGATGTCTCCGGATATTTTCATTTCTTTTACAGTGTATTGTAAGGACTTTCAGAACTAACAGAATGAATGAACTTTGATCTACAAAAGCCTTGAAAAATGTAAACAACGATTTTAATCTGAGCATCAGTCTCTACCAGCACAATGTCTGATAGACTTTATGTTGCCTGATGAGTAGTGCCGGCTGAAATTTTGTGTTATGTAATAATTCCCCTTGTAACCCTTTGTTTTATTTTAATTTCATAATGATTTCATGTCATTTAATAAGCGGACAATGCATGGACAGTTTATCGCTCTTCAAACAGTGAGGGTTGAGCCTGTGCTGATGATTTCTTTGTTGAGAAAAAACCCAGAGGACAAATGGTGTGTAGCAGTACCGGTCACCATTGATGATGCTCCAAATTTAATTAAACTACAGTCTAGTCGTATGTAGCTGATAATCAAGGTCGTCAAACCAAAGAACCTGGCGTGAAGAGGAAAGGAACTGAGTACATATTACTGGCAATCGACATTCCTCCCTAAGGGCATCTTTATTAGTGCGATTTATGAGGGTTTTCTCCCCCCCTGCCCCTTAACTTACAAATGTTCTATCAGTTATTACTCCAAATTACATGTAGTTTTTGTGTTTCTATTCATTTTTTATGTAATTTATTGGACTCTAGGACCACTATTGTCTATATAAGGAACAATCATTTGTTTCTTCTCACCAGGTAACAGGCGTTGTTCTGTATTGTGCAAACGAAGGGCGTAGGACGGATTTTTGACATACTAGACAACCCAAGTATTTCTTAGATCAGTTTATCTCCCCTCGTCGAACAATGGATTTAAGCTGAATGGATGACGATCTAAAATCTCTCGTACATTTGTGTCATGATGTTATTGCTTTAAGCTTGTCTTGCCACAGACACTTCAGTCAAAATTGTAAATGTAAACGATTCTGAGCAGTGGAAATGTTTTTATTTAGCCATCGACATGTTTAGGGTTGTGTCACCCGGTGTAGCAGGTTAGACCAGGTGTGGTTCAGGTTTGCATGTCGCTCAATAAGTTGCTTTCTCTATATACTCTCTGTTTCTGCAGTTCGAGGGCAGGGTGGAGGAGCTTGTGAAAGAAGCGAAGGAGTCCCGGGATAAACTGATTCACCAGGACCAGGCAGCAAAGGCTGCCCTGCAGCAGATGCATAGGGAAATGACCCACCGACTAGAACAGGTATAACCGGGGACAGAAGGACGGTTTACATGTCTTTGTTTTCCCCAGTCTGGCTCTAATTTACATTTCTGGCCCCCTCCTATTTAAAACTGTTCCTGCTCCTTTTCTGCACATTTTGGTGAATTAGAAAATGACTAATTTTAGCTACAATACATTCACAGATTTACATTGATTTTAACCCAGTTTCAGATTCTGCGAAGGATCACAGTATGTTTTTAGTTTCATCATATTCCTAAAAGGGAAATCATACTTCATTACAATATATTACATACGATCATTACAACCACAAATGTTTGAAGTCAAAGTAAAATCGATTCTGTCACTACAATGGTACCTGTGAGGCGGTGCGATATATAAAAAAGAGAGTGAACATTTTGTTCAGCAACTGTGGAAGCAGAAAAAATGGAGGAGGTCCGAGAACCTCCAGAACTGCAGGTCTTGTTTGTTTGTTCCTGGTCTGGTGGTTCCTGCCTACCAAAGCCGTCTAAGGGAGGACGCAGATGAAAGAGCATCAGGGTCATGGACTCCCAAGGCTTATTGAAGCAGGTGGAGAGCAAAGCTAGCTCATGTTGTCTGATCCCGCAGAAAAGCTCCCGTCGCACACATTGCAGGACAAGTTAATGCCGGTTATAACCTAAAGGTGTCAAAACACACAACGCATTTAAGCGCCGTTTTTGTGGTAAATATGGGACAGACACAATATTAAGAAGTTGGTTTTAATGTTACGGCTGATCGGTGTACTCGCATGTATTAAACCTGTCGTGGTTAGTTTTGAAAAAAATATGGAGATCATGAAGCTGAATGAGAGAATATTTAGACTATCATAGTTTTATATAAAATTTTGTTGTATACTTTCCAAATGTTAGGATTTTGGATTATTTACTGAATACCTCACTACATGCGCTGTCCTCATGTCTCCATGCCAGTGTCAGAAGGAAAGTGAAGGTAAGTGAAACTGAAAGTGGAGCAGTTGCAAAGGCCTGAACCATCTGTACTCAAAGTAACAGTGGGAATTTATTTTGTTAGAGCAGGAAAAGACTTTTAAATTATCCAAAAGATGAGAATTATTTTTATGTAGGCCTTATGTATATGCACCGATCAGCCATAATATTAAAACCACCTGGCTAATATTGTGCACATCCCTCTTCGGCTGCCAGAACAGCTTCACTGTGTCCTCAAAGGCCTTTCTGTCCGAACTGTCTTTAAATTCTTCAGCAATTTGTGCCGCAGTAGCTCTTCTGTAGCATCGGACAACACATGCTAACCTTGGCTCATTAAGCTACTCAGTGAGCTTTGGGTGTCCACGCACCTTTCATCATTCTCCCTAACCAGTACAGACCGGGTTCGTCCAACAATACCTGCAGTTCTGGAGAAACTCTGACCACGTTGTTCCGGCCGTCACATTTTAACCCATTTGTCCTGCTCCCAACAGGAAGGTGAGGACAAAATGTTCACTTGCCGCCTGATACACAGTATCGCACCGACTGACAGGTGCCAGTGTAACGAGATGATCTCAATGTTACTCTGAACTCAACTACCCGTGGTCATAAAAGAAGAAAAAAAACCAGAAAATAAAACCTCTCTTTACACGCTTGCTCCAGTTAAACCACTGACCATTGAGTCACGGACGATGATGAACAAACAGTATGTGTTATAAACAGATATGTGAGGCGGCATCAGGGGAGTTGTTATCTATGTTCATTGTTCTACAACCAATATTGCCATGAGAACCCGTCTGATATGACTCAAGCGGAAATTCTCACAAACAGGTTCTCTCAAAGCTTCTTTCACATCATGTTTAGTCAAGATAACAGACGTTGTTTCTTATTCTTTAACTCTTTCCCAAAGATTTTAAGTTCAGTGGACCATCACCCTGAGTTAAATAATGTATTTCTTCGGGTTTGGACATGTTTGGAACATGTACACAACTTGACAAGGCTATATTATTTCAAAAATTGTTTAATGAGGAGATGTTCCTCGTGTCATACTGAGCAGTCGTGCTCTTTGCACACTAAACGCTTCATATTGCAAATTGCTTGTTAAGCAAATAGTACTGGGTAGGACATTTTTCATCCAGTCGTTTGGACACCTTCCATCTAAGGCACCTTTCTCTTGACAGTTTTGTCACACCTCACAATTTTTTAATTTCACTGTTCAGTGAACAATATGAGGTAGATTTTGCACTACTAAGCCCTTCCCTTGTATCAGTCCTCCCTTGTATTAATATTGTCACCCAGTCCTTATCGGCTGTTTCCCCCGGAGGTTGGAAAGTTTTATCCGTGTCATTTTATGGTAGACCGTATTTCACCCCAAACTGATAATCTTTCTTTTATTTATAACGCTGTGATGCCTGATGAACGGCAATATGCTCTATGTATTTTCATTGTGATAGTCCTAAACACACAAATGCCCTCGCTTTCAAACAGTTTGTCCACTTTCCTTTCTCTCCTGTGAGTGCAACTCACTCCAGAAGACTGACAATAAAACTTAAAAACGAAAAAACACGGCACATGAGAATGTCCCTGGCATGAGGATTGAACACGCCGGTGTGAAACCAGTAGAAGAAGACTTTGAGATGTGGTTCAGGTAGAGATTGATCCACTAAAAAATATGAATTTTCTACGGAGCCACTGAAGTCCCTTGAGAAAAGACGATTTTCCCTCGATGGACAAAAAGCCGTCATAAAACATATAATGAACCGAACGAGGCTTACAAAGTTTTATTTTCACTTCGTAATGTCTTACAATTGGCTTAAGAAACGCACCCCGAGGAGGACCGAGCGTACTTTAATTTCATCAAGTCAGAACACATACACAATTCCGACCAACCGATGCGATCCTTCAAAACGAGAACGCTTAAAATACACTACGGAACAACAGGAAACAGAAGTATGTGCTCATGACTTAAAGAGAAAAAATAGGTTCCAGTATCATATTCTAACAGCTTTTATTCGTAGATGTGGGCTCATCAGCTGGAAGAATCATTGACCGCGCATACTGATGTATAACATTTTAGGCAAACAAGAAATGTGACGAGGCACGCCAAGACAAGGAAGCCATGGTCATGAAATATGTGCGGGGAGAAAAAGAGGCCCTTGACCTGAGGCGAGATAAGGAGAGCCTGGAGAAGAAGCTGAGGGAAGCTACAAAGGAGGTGGACCGCCAGGCGCTCAGAGGAAACCAGCTGGCCCAGGACAAAGGCCGGCTGCAGCAGCTCTACGATGCTAAGGTAATTACAAGCTTTTAAGATGTGATTATTGAACAGCTCTGCTTACACAGAAGGCAGCGCCGATATTTAAGAGTTATTACCAAAGTATTGACATGTGTTCAGTAACGTCGCTCTACTTGTTTCTTAATTTAAAAAAGTAATAAAATCATCTTTTGTGTGTTCACAAAAAATGTTTTCTATACTTTAATCATAGCCACAGAATGTTTAAATTACAAGCCTGTATCTAGCTCTAATGCAAACTTATCTCTTCCATGAAAGGGCAAGCGAGCTTATTTTGATGCGTTTTAACAGGAAAACACCTGCGTCTGACCAAACTGTCATATTTTTTTTTTGAAGAAACCCATGGTATTCACACCAGAATGAATTCATTAGCCGCGAATGTTTATCTGACATCTCGGTCAGGAGGAAAGCAAACACTCCACTTGACTAGTAGACGGTCAACGGTTTACGATCTGCTTTTGTTTTATCATCTCTCATCTCTATCTGCTTCATACTGCCGCTCTAGTGACCCAGGCTGATAAGGATAGTATTCCAGCGGATTTATAGAAGCAAAAACACACACAAAATAAAATCTGACTGTTCATTTATGCTGCCTGGCCATGAATTGGATCAGATCTAGGAAATCTGATGGAGACAGGTATTTGGGTTGGACCACCATACTAGAGAGATTATTTATACTTGACTTCACGTACATACTCTATGTATACGCAATCTTATTTTGTAGTACAACAATTCTCCAGTATTAAGATTCAGACCATCGGCTGCAGCATCAGAGGGACTCTTACTTTCTCCTTCAACAAATGAGAACCAGGTGTTTGACGTTTTGATGCAGAGCAGCACAAACTCAAAGTAACAGCCGTGAACAAGAGAGAGAGAGACGCCGGCGACTTAGTGAGGGGCTGCGTGGGGATGTGAGAGAAAACTGCAAAAGACTGAGGTTGATCATACAAACCAAAATGTTTCTACTTCTACGGTAAAGTTTCACATTATTATTATTATTTGGTTGTATTCTGTGCTGTGGGGGGGGGGGTTTGGATTCAGAGAAGACGATGAAAGTCGTCGTTGAAAATATTCCACGAAACACATACCATAAATTAATACGAGCTCGTCAAACAAAGTATGGCAACCCCCTATGAGAAAATAAAGATCCTTGGGTAAATCTGTAAATCTGTCGCTTCACTAAACGATGCACACGGTTTATCTGACACTAGGAGGAGCTCCGCAAACATGGAACTCTAGACTCCATGTAGCAGTTTACTCAAGCTGTGTGCATGGATTCACACATTGCTGTTATTAGTTTCTCATGTTGGTTCTGTAGCACAGTCTGTTTTTTACTGTTTATCTTGTTTGTTTTGTTGAACCTCTATCAGCAGAATGCAACAAAACTGAAAGAAAAAAATAAATCATCACTTTAGCAGTTTTTCCAAAGATGCTCCAAACACTGTTTACGGTCCATAATTGTATTTGGGATTGCATCTTATCTTAGCAGTTGTGTCCACATATCCTGGTTATTTATAAACATCCAAGGAAGTACGGATAAGCACCAACACCAATTTATTATTAAGTATCTAACAAGATTAATTTGTGTCCGATTTTGCGCCTGACTCGCCGTTTTCTCTGTCCTCTCAGGAAGGAGAGTTCGGCAGGTTGACTCGAGAGGTCGAGAAGTTGAAGGAGGAGGTCAATTCATATCTGATCAAGGTCAAATGGGCCCAGAACAAGCTGAGGAGCGAAGCAGACACACACAAGGTAATGCAGCTGGGCCGTATTTTGGTTTATGTGCAATTCCCCATTTATCATGCAGAATTGTTGTTGTACAAGATGTGTACATCACAAATTCAGATTTACCCTAAAATAGAGGAAGTTTTATCTGCAAAGAGAACATTTGGATTTTCTCATTCATGGTCAGTCATTGTAAATATGAAGAAAAACTGCAGAGAAGAAAGTACTACGGTTTAATGACTTGTTCATAAAATTCATGTTCTGTTTGGAAGCAGTTGCAAACGCGGGTGTGAACCTAAACATTCTACACGCATCATACACTAAATACAACCGGCTAAATTTAGACATTAACAACGATAGTAGGGTTGGCAAAATAAAGTCACAATATTAGCTTAGTGGTTTTAATTTCATGGCTGATCAGTATGTACCCTATGTTGCTCATATCAGAACGTAATGGGTTACATCCTCGAATTCCTCTGTTGATGTTCATTTTTCTTTATCTTATTACCCCACAGCATTTCTGCCGTTTGTGGAAAATGTGTGTTTATCTAAGTATGTCGCGGACACAAATGGCATCCCCTTCAGTCGTTCCATTTGCAACCGCTGCATAAGACACATGAATTGAGTCAAAGGGGAAAATTAGGTTGATTGAAGTGGTAATGATCCCGAAAGTCAGTCATTATTAATATTGTTGCTATTTTTGAAATTGTCTCTCCCAAAATAATGCTTCTCAACAATAACCGTTAAGAAAAAAAACATGGCAGTCGCTCCGGGCCGCAGAGGCTGAGCCACTAATGATGATGCTGTTGTTGTGGTGTTTTTTATTTGATACTGTGTGTGTAAATCACTTTTGTCCGTGTGCATTGATGTGTTTGCCACACAGATAAGTTACACAGCAGGAGTCTTTTTAACAAATCATTCTTCAGACTTGTTTATGGCTCGTACATTTTTATGTGAACCATTTGCAGGAAACTAAAGACAAACTCCGAGAGACCACAGCTAAGCTGGTCCAGGCCAAAGAAGAGACGGAGCAGATCCGTAAGAACTGCCAGGACATGATTCGTACATACCAGGTCTGTGAGATCGATCCCATACGTGTATGAGTTTTCTCTTTGCCAAGAATGTGGGAAATCACACAACACCTGTGTCTAAAAAAACACCTGTGTGTTAAAATCTGGAACCATGTGATGAATTGAACCATCCAATTGCTCGAGGAAGTAGATTTTTCTAATCTGATTGGACAAAGGGGAATGGTTGCATATGATTTTTTTTATCTATTACTTTTTTAAGCACAAAGTAAAAAGATGCTATTTGAGTTGCCCCCTCACCTCAGGACAGCCCCCCACCCTGTCTGTTTTTACATCACGCCTTAAGACCCATTTTTATTCCTTGGCTTTTAACGCAGGATAAGTGTTGGACTGGTTCTTATTGCTTTCCTTTAACCTAAACCTTTTTTAATCATATTCCAATACTCTTTATTGACTGTACAGCACTTTGGACGACTCTGTTGTTTATTAAACGTGCTTATAAAAAATAATTTAGAGAATCAGATGAGCAAAGCTGAAGAAGGAACATGATAGATTCTACTTCAGGGGAGCAGCAGTTTTCATTTGGACCTTATGATGGTAGTAAAGAGCTGCCTAAGTTCTTCCTCTGTGGTGGAAATATCCATATGATTTTTGTTTTTTGTTTGTTTTTTACCAGCAGTTAGAGATATTTTGGCCTACAGCGTAGCATGACTTTAAAATAAATGAACTTCCCTTGAAGCTTTAAATAAACGAAACATGTAAAGAGAGTTGTGTAAGTAACAAATACAACATTACAACATATAGTGAGTAATGAGGGCAGAGAATCTGTTGACTGGAACTCACACCAACATCAGAAAGTATCTTATTCTGTCATCAAGCCTTTCTTATTTGACCAACCTCTCATCTTTCAGGACTCTTTTTTTCTTCCTGTCAGCTCCTCTTGAACTGAGAAATCAGCCGGGTGCTCCCCCTCTGTCGCCCTGCTCATTGTCTTGTGCTTTGAATCTTTCAAGGAATCGGAGGAACTCAAGTCCAACGAGCTGGATGCTAAACTGAGGGAGACCAAAGGAGAGCTGGAGAAGCACAAGCAGGAACGAACCGACCAATTAGAGGTGAAGATTGCTGTGTACACAAACTAGCGCTCTGTCACACAGATGTGTACCCAAGACCTCGTTGATGTGTGCAGATGAGTTGAATGTGGACACTCCAAAACCCTTAATTAGTCGTTTACTTGCTTGTCTCATGTCTAAACACGTGCGTGGCCAGATAAATGTCCATGTTTATCTCCCAGAAATACAAAATAAATAGACATTTTTGCAGGTTAGCCATTAAGGCAATAACTGTCAGTTCATCACGGAGGCTTTTATTGATCCTCTTGTAGCCAGCTGTTGTAATAAAATGTTAATTACCCCCATCAACTGGGAATGGAATAGGTCATGCGATCCCCCCTTAGCCCTTTTTATGTTCACGAAATATCCCTGAAAAGATCTAGGCAAATTCTGTTGACATCTTCGAAGTTTGACCTGGGGTCACGAGGACCGATCCGGTTCAGGAAGCAGATTCTGGCTGCCTTTCTGTAGCATTGTAGATTTTCAAGATATCTGCTTTTTTCATTCTACGAGGTGTAATGGCCTCAGGTTACAACCACTAACAAACTAGCTACATGCTAACATGCTAACATGCATACTCAGGCAAAATCCAAGACCAATCCAACCCATGACCTGTTTTTCTCTCTTCCCCGTTCTGAAGGGAGTTGCGTCTTAAAAATAAATGCCCTATAAATAATCAATATGAAGCAGTGCATTTCAGCAACATCCCACGGGAAATCATACATTATTGCTGTGTTTCCACAGTCCCTCTACCCTGTGTGTTTAAAAGTCCTTGAAACACCTTTGCGATATCAGACCGTCAACGTCTGCAATAGTCTTAAATTTGAGCTGGAATTTTTTTTTGCTGATAGTGCTTATTTTATTTAGCATGAGTTATGAAGCTGCATTTGTAAATAAAACAACGGAAAGGAAGCGAGAGAGCTTCTAATACTGAGTCGATGTGAGCGTTAAAATGGAGGAGGACATAGAAGAGTTGTTCTATCTTTATGATCTTTATCTTGTTGTCTTTATTGCTGTCACATTGTCGGAGTGTCAGGGTTTCGTTAAATGACTGGACAAAAATACGATACGGCTTTTATTGCACAATGAAAAGAGTGACATGAATCCAACACAACACTTGCATTTCCCAGAAAGGGGGCTTAAAATGAAACATAGTTTGGTAGTAATTGTTTTATAGGAAAAATAAAAATGAGGACATGATGATGATGATGATGATGGTGATTTTTAAAGTTTTAGGCATAAATGTCGTTCTAAATAACAAAAAGGAAGTTTTTCATCTTCCAATACAGTTCTTGGCATTTTTCCTCTATGTGTTGGAGGTGAAAGGTCACAAGTACCTGAGTCCGCTGATCATACATGTGAGCTTTATGAATTCTCACGGGACGATGCGACACTTAAACAAGATAACTTGCGGACAGATGAACAACAGGATGTCACTCTTACGTGATCAAAACTTTTTAAGGCTGCATTTGCATAACATATGGTATTAAATCTGCAATGGGATAAGAGGGCACACGGCAGAGGGAGTACTTTTCCCAAAATCCGCCCTAAGAGGGCGGAGCTCCCTGGTATCGTTTTGCTATTTGGAGTCAGTAGTTTGGAAATGGGCAGTAGGAGCAGAATTAAAGTTAGGACCATTCTAGTTGTTTAATAACTCATGTGGATCCTGGTGCCTCTGGCAGGTTCACCGAGTCAAAGCCAAAGAGCTGGATGACCTGAAAAGAAGATACAAAGAGGGAATGGATGAGCTCAATACTCTACGCACCAAGGTTTGTCCCACAGATTCGTGCTTGAGCATCTGTGTGTACCGATGATACCAGCAGGTCCTTTCGTTTCTGATAAGTGTGTGCGTTGTTGTGTAGTTAAAGTGTCTGGAGGATGAGCGTCCGCGCTGGGAGGACGAGCTGAGCAAGTACAGGGAGATCATCAACCGTCAGAAAGCCGAGATCGGCCTCCAGAGAGGAAAGTTGGAGGAAACCACCGCGCTGGAGGAACAGCAGCAGCGGTACAAGCACACACTCTCTCACCTGTCTCCATGTAATAGCACTGAAAGTATCAGCTCAAATATGGACAATAGGATACGTTTCGGCTGCGTTTGATGTCCACAGCTCTGAAATCTGAGCTCTAACACATTAAAAGAACAAACAAATCCTTCTTCACACAGAGACAAACAGGAGATTGAATCTCTTCGGGAGGAAGTGGAAGGCCTGAACAACCAGATGACTGACTTCCAGCTTGATGTCCAAGGCAGCAGGGAGCGCGAGGCTGAGCTCCTGGCCTTCACGGAGAAGTTGAGCAGCAAGAACGCCCAGCTCCAGTCAGAGAGCAACGCGCTACAATCCCAGCTGGACCAGCTCACCCACAACTTCTCAGAGCTCCAAGATAGGCTGGAGGAGACCAACCAGCTACTAGATGATAAGGTTGAGGAACATTCCTTGCTGAGATCCTGATTTGATTTTTCTATATATTTTCTGTTTGATTGGGAGACGGTGAATTTTGTTTCTTGGAACAATAACTAGTCACAACAACATTTGATCATGACAGTTTCTGCCTTGAACTTGAACGTTTTCTCCACGTCTCCGTCCATCCTGCAGTCACGGCAGCTGAAGCAGGAAGAGGCGCTGAGGCAGCAGGAGGTGCAGCGCCTGCAGGAGGAGCGGACGGCACTGCAGGCGGAGGTGGCCCAACTGAAGACCAGGGTTGAAGAGCTGAGGGATGAGCTGCTGACTCAGAAACGGAAACAAGCTGCAAACATCAAGGACCTGACAAAACAACTAACACAAGGTTAGAAAGCAACCACACTGTATAATAATAATAATAATTATAATAATAACGCACTTTACGTTTACATAGGTGCTCTGGATACCATTTCTCCACTTTATTCTTTACATTGAGAGGTTCCTTACAGACAAACGCTCAACATAAGTCACTGGCAGCACTCTGAGAAATGTCTGAATATCAGGAATACCTGGAATTCCCTTTAAAGACACCATCATGGGCTACGTTCCATGCGCTGGTGTCGTTCTCCTTCATTTTGTCAACGGTCAATGGATTGATGTTCAAGTAAATTGCGAGTTGAAAAGCATCGAGTCATTTTTAGTCTTTCCAAGGTGACTGCTGTGTCTGTGCCTCATCTGATTTCCCTTCACCGCAAGAATCTCCTTCGATACGCATTAAAAGACTGGACCCAGACTGGGACGGTCCACGTTTAGGATTAAATTTCAGGTCTGGCACTCGGATTAAAGGGAGAAAGCGCCTGGTGATAAGAAACAAAAGAGACGTGAGTGCACAGATTGGTGCAGTGTGTAGAGGGCTCCCGTTCTTCTCACGCTGGGATTTTACTACATTTATTGAGCCGGCCTGCCCCGTTTACCTCTCTGAGCACACAGTAACCCCATGGCATGATATTCTGCACACGAGCGCTCTGCTTTCATTTGACACGTAGGACAGGGATAGCATTTCTTATCAGGGGAGCCTGTGATCATTCATCAGTGCGGCAGTCACTCTCAGGGACTGGAGTACACTTTTAGGACTTAAGTTATGCGTGGAGGTTTTTGCTGAGCATGCATTCTTCTTCAATAGCAGTCTGCCCTGCACACGCATTTCCTCAAGCTGACACCTTCACGGAGGAAAATTCAAGTTCGGTTAAACAATGGCGCTTATCTTTCTCTTCCATCTTTTCTGTTCTGGGGGTTTCGCCTCCGATCATTTCTTCTTAACAGAACACTCAGCACAATGACTGGATCAGGGATCGATGGGTTGATCAGATTCTGACAGTTTTCATTTGATGTGTAGCAGCTGAAGTGTCCACATGCCAACTATTTACTGGCTTTTGTCTATAAAATGCAAAGAATTGCTGGCTGGTCCTTACTGCTAAAATCTAACTGAATATTTAGCTGTTTCTACCCCCACTGAGGACCTGAAAGAAATTGTGAAAGAGTTGTTGTCTAACGATAATATTGGAAAAGCATGTATAGTAAGATGTTTGGAAATTGTGTCCAACCCCCTTTTTCTTTTTTTTTTCCTATTTTTCAAACTGTCCTGTCCAGCAGCCTCGGCGTGCAGGATGAAGATCTGGGTGCCTTACAGAAACTGACAGATCTTACTCTGTTGCGTAAACTGCATTTTATTTATTATTAAATTAGATGAAGTGACCGGAGCGGGTCGGCGGGGGGGAACTAGGGGGACAGCCACAATAACAGCAGAACCAACAACATCCAAACTTTTGACTGGGACTGTATGATTATTAAACGGTGTATTAAACGGCTGGTTTCCGTGTCTGACAGCTGACGGTTCTTTACTTTCTCTCATCTCCAGCCCGTAAGAGACTGGAGCAGGTTGAGAATGGAGGCTGTGACAGAGATGCCGGTAGTATGGGCAGCCGTTCAAGTTCCTCAGGTACTGCTCGTGGATTTGGTTAGTATTTAATACAAACACAAACGATTTCTTCTCTTTTTCTAACATTCCTTCCCATTGTTTGTTTTTCCTGTGATGGATTATGTTCTGTAACAAAAAAAAATTAAAAATAGATTCCCAGCAGAACTTCATTTTGTGCCTCCGCCCCCCAGGCTCTTTGAACACGCGTCACGTTGGGAGTAGCGGCATTGAGGAGCGGTTTCCAGAGAGCCAGTCAGGTCCTCCAGTTGCGGTCGTGGACAACTTCCCGGAGGTCGACAAGGCTATGCTGGTGGACCGAATCGTCCGTCTGCAGAAGGCGCTGGCCCGCAAGCAGGAAAAAATTGAGTTCATGGAGGATCACATCAAGCAGCTGGTGGACGAGATCCGCAAAAAGACCAAGTGAGTGGCACGGACCAGAGAAAGGGGAGATTTCCTGAACAATGCTGATTTGTGTTGCTGCTGGAAGAATAAAGGGATCTGATTGTACCGGTGCGGCGAACAGTGGAACCTAGTTTCAAACAAGGCTGATTACCCCACGGCTGAAGGTTAGAAATCGACAGCATTCCCAATACGAGTTCTAGAAAAACATCTGATCCGTCTCCTTCAGACCCCGCTGTATTAATTCCACATTCGAAAAGAACTTTTCAACCCATCAGTAGTGTGACTTGTTCAATACATAGATGAGGTTTTTAACTACCAATTACTCGACATGCTGACGGCGTACTGCTTAAAGCAGGTGGGTAATACCAAGGAACCCGATTATAGGTTCTTGAATTGAAGGTTCTTGGTCTTCTTTTACATTCTAACCAGAGATGAAGACTCACCGCTCCTCCCTCCCTGGTGTTCTGGTGCTGCAGCTGACCTTGACAAACGGTGTCTCTACAAAGACAGTTTATGGCTCCTCCTCTTTCTGCATCCGTCTCTCATCCTTAAATTCACATACTGCACTTCTTGATGAACTCCTTTCAGGACCTTTTGATCGTTGAACTTATCTGGGGGCGGGGGGGTGCATCAGTAGGGATTCAGCATCACATTCATGGCCATCGAGTTCAACAGACAGAGTTAAGACAGGCATTTGTGATTTGAGCTCTTCAGTCATTCATTATCTGTAACCGTTTATCTTAAGGGTCTGGAGAATTTTAACGTTGGCGTGTGTTTTGGATGATTCTACCAGGATCATCCCATTTCTCATTTCACAACCACACACACACATTTTAATGAAAAAGGCCTCAACCTACATTCACAAGTCGGACGAATCCCACGGTTGCTGGGCTAAATTTAGCACTGTAAAATCTCAGCTAAGGGGGAGTGTGGCACTAGCTAGAATGAGGGCGTGAATTTGTCCTTTTTGCCTTTCCTTTCCCATCCCTCCGGGAGAGCCTGGTGAACCCTGACCAGCGAACAGCGAGCCGACAGCAGGCGATGAATTCAGAGGCACAGATGTTAAAGCCGAAGCTCAGCCTGACTTTAGTGGAGGAAAGACAATATGCTGGCGTTTGGTTTTGCAGTGCTCCGCCCACACCGCGCTGATGCCGCTGATCACAGCAGCTTATTTTCATCTTTAAGCACATTTACTGTACTTTAAGAATAATAAACTCCTTAAATTCCAAAAGATGATAAAGTTGCAACGTGCGAGAGGATGTCCTCTAGTTCATGAAGTTAAAGTTCTAATTTGGATGTTGGGCATAAAGATGCTCGGTCAGAGCTTGAACCGCCTGCACCACCTGTGCCAGCGCACACGACTAACCGAACGTTAAAACGGCACAATCTCTATCTCGGTGCCGTTGGATGTTTGTATTCCGGGTCAGATTTGGATCAAATCGGCAACCGTGGCTCATAAGTCAAAGACATTGGTACAGTATATGCGATTTGTAGTAAATGAGTTACTCTATGCAGAAACTGGAGCTCCATCCTTCAAGGGAAATGAGGCCCGCCCTTTATCATCCACACACGGTTACTTTAACCATAAAGTCTAATAAATGGATCATCCCTGTGACTTGAATTGAAACGCTGCTGATACCAAGCAGGAGGAGACATTCTCTGCAGAAGATGAAGATGCCCATTTACTTTGACGGCATCCCTTTTGCTCAGTGAGGTTTGCACTCAATGAAACGGCACATCAGGGCGACGCTGGGCCTGCTGCAGGCTTTTAAGCATCCACGGCTGCCTAATGGGTCACACTTTAATAATCTTTTAAAGGCTAGGGTCCGGTCCGTGCAGGTCCGAGTGTGATGAAGATGATCAGGACTTACAGACATGCTTGTTCTTCCTTTACGTCTTCCCTTTCTATCGGAGAGTCGGCTGTTCCCACGTATGCCTGACCCGCCGCCATCATTGCTCATAAAAGTGACTCACTAAATCCAAAAATGTAATGTTCTTGCTAAAGCCCCAACCACGTCCTGCACAGGCGTGTGGCCACACTCTCAACGGAACCGGGGTCCAAATACCTACGGACCCTTACAAGACCAGTTAGATGTAGGTCTGGTTTTGTGTCGGCGCTAAGCCAAGCTGCTGTGTGTGTTTATCATAAGTTGAGAACGTGGCTTTATTGTAGCACTTGCTTGGCAATTACTTATTTATTTTTCTTTTTTTTAACGCCACAGACATGTTAAGTGTTTTTGACTTGAAATGCTTGAAACACTTCAGCGTTCCGTTCACGTCGTGCATAGATATTTCTTCTCAAACTCTACGGAAGATCTTCGGAGCCAAGATTTCGTCCTCCCTCCTTCAGAGCGCGCTGAGTTGGCATATTAATCAATTCATGTCTGATTAATGGGAGACATTTCTTAAGCATGTTTGAGACCGAGTGTCTCGGGCGGCACCGTTCCTAATTCCACCATCTGGTGTTTGTGATGGCCACGACTATTAATGCATGGCGTGTTTCCAACCGTCTTTAGATTTATTTCATTACAGCTGAACCCTTTTTAAACAGGAATAGTAAAGGAACACTTGAACACCTTGTCTTAGTAATAAATGACTAAGATCTTGGTGCTCAACCCAAGAAGAAAGTTCTACTTGTCAGGATTTAATTCCAACTGAATGTATGAAGAGAACAACTCCTAATATGTGTCTATATATAGAACCTTACCTGATTTACATTTGTGGTATATTTTAGTGTGGATAAATGGGATTAAGATCATTAGCCGTAGCTTTGCAGGTAGTTGTAGTCGAAACGGTAGCATTTAGGTTTTAGTCTCCGCCTCCGCCTCTAAAGAAGTCTCCCATGATCCTAAGCTCTAAACCTGACCGGTATTATTAGTAGTAATGATGATATTGATAATAATGATTATATATGTATAATTTTTTTAAAATAAAAACCTCCAGGATTCACATTCAAACCATCAGAGTGAGAGTCGTCTGATGCCGACTCTTCCGACACACTTGTTCTTCTTCTTCTTCTTCTTCTTCTTCTTCTTCTTGCCATTTCGGCGATGCCACAGCGGATCATCTGTCATCTTTGCTAATTCATTCGGCATAGGTTTTAACGGCCCCATTTATACGGGCTTCGGACTGGCACTGGACGGACGCTTTTTGCATAACTCCATGTTCTTAGCGCTGCTGTCATCACGAGAAAACAAAACAACGAGAGGACGGAGATGACGACAAAGCAGAGTCTCAGCTGGAAAAAATCTGCTCCCGGCTCGCAAGATGTTGGGCGTCCTCCAAAGCAACAGGTCATGCTCACATCATCTACTAATCTGTCCGTTTCAACACGAATGCCATTTCAGAGAACAGAAGTCTTGCCCTTAGGGCTGGGAACAGGTCACTCCTAATTCCAGCTGTGAGCCATCGTGATGACTAAATCTGATCGGAGCAGAAACTGGGACTTGATTAATGGGGGTTATAATGTGAACTCACTCTGAGATAACAGGATTATCCTCCGGAGACTTTTAGCAGTCTATGCATGAGTGCTTGAGGTCAGTCCTGTGGGTACACGGCCGGTTTTGAGAGCAGTTTAAAGTATCGATTACTGAACAGTCTCAACATGTGCAGGAGGTCGTTGACCTTTTCTAGCAGACCGTTCCTCCGCCCACACTCCTAGTCCTCCTCTGAACCATCCACTCACTTCCTCTCTGTGGCCCAGAGTCCAGCTCATCCTCATGGCAGTTTAGTCTTTGGTCACATCTTGAAAAAAAAGATGTGACCAATAACATTGAAGGCTGTAAGTGGCTTTTCCTTCAAATAGAAACACATTTTTATTTCAGCGCTTTTTTTTTTTTCTTTTTTCTGGGCCGCCTTTGAAAAAAACTGGTCAACAAGAGTTCATCGCTCTTAAAGCTGAAGAATTCTCTTCTCTCCTCCCTCTTTGTGACAGAAATATAGCCAAACGTTGAAACTGGATTGTTGTGGAGACGAAAATGAATTACGAACATGAAGATTTATCTGCACTCACCCACAGACACACACACACACACACACCCCAACATACTCGGTTGATGGATTGAATCCTGACAGCCTGACTGGCACAATAATCATCCCACTAACTATGACTGAATGTGTCGGCTGCACATAAGTTCAATATGCCACCCCACTGGAATGACAATTCCACAAACGTCCTCTGCTCTTGCTGCTGGAAATGCTTTTATTGCTCTTCATGCCGCCGCCAATAAATCCAATGTTCTTAGCTCGACAGTCTCCGGCCGAGGCCACGCAGCGACTTTGCCTCGCCCTCCTTTTTTCAAGCACAACCTCAACGTTGTTTTTCTCACACCTGTCCTTTTCTCTGTTCCCCCCCCCCGCATCCCGCAGAATAATCCAGAGCTACGTGCTGAGAGAGGAGTCGGGGGCGCTCTCGTCAGAGGCGTCGGACATTAACAAGGCCCACCTCAGCCGCTGGGGAGGCATCATGGCTTCGCTGTACACCTCCCACCCGGCGGACAGCGGGCTGACGCTGGACCTGTCGCTGGAGATCAACAGGAAGCTGCAAGCCGTGTTGGAGGACACGCTGCTGAAGAACATCACCTTGAAGGTACGGCCATCGCCGCCGCGTCTCATAGAAGTTGTGAAACCCCGGATGAATTTACTTATTTTTTTTATCAGTTAAGGCTGCTGGAAAACAAATTGGTAAAAAAGTTTTGGTTTTTTTCTGCATGAGGTTCTCCTGCTCAGAATGTTTGTTGTTGCAGATGAATAGTTTGTATCTCAATGTTATTCCTCGCCAGAGGTGGAAAGTAACCAAGTACAAATACTCTGTTAGTGTACTTAAGTACATTTGTGGGATATCTCACATATCTCCACTTTTTTACTCCTAACATTTTCAAAACGCTGTTTTTATTTTTACGTGGCGTCGTGGCGTGTTCTCCCGATGAAGCGCCGTCTCATTTCAACCTAAAAGGATGCGACAGTAGCAAGGCAGCAGAGACGAACCCTTGATATGTAGATCGCCGCACGACACGCCTACATAGACGAGAGACTGCGAGTGACGCCATCACGTCTCTCTGGAGGCAAAGTTGACCATGTGTAGAAAAGTAAACAGAGTAACTTTTTCTTTATTCACTGTATGTTTTCTGAATTGTCTTCTACATAATGATCATTTATTTTAAATATATTTATGGACGTCGTATAAATTGAATTATTCCCATTCTGGTCTTTTAATACTGGTTGGAATCGGTTTCACAGCCGCCAGAAATGTCCTTCAGATACTGAACATTTTACTTTTACTTGAGCAGAAGAAAGTCGACCAATACGTTTCACTTTCACCGGAGTATTTTTATTTTTCACAAGTAACAGTACTTCTACTCGAGTAAAGAATGTGTATTTGCCACCTGTGTTGCTAGGAGACGTTGCCGCCCGCGCTCAACGTTGACTATCGGACTGAAACAAGTGTTTAACTTCAATTGCAGAAAAGTTGATTGATGCGAGCTGTTAACGTCAAGAATGTGCGTCGTCTCCTTCAAGTTCTCTGAATCGGCAGTGATAACACACTTATTAGTTGTGGAAGTCGCTCAAAGTCAGCGTATGGTGTGTGTGTGTGTGAGTCGGAAACCGTTTGTGCTGCAGTGGTCCTATTCTTCTGGCTCTCAGTCCAGCAGGTCAGCGGCTCTGCTGTGATTGCACAGAAGGTGGTGATGTTTGCAAACCTCCATCAATCTGTTTTAGACAGTGATTTCTAATTTGATTCTAAGCGTCCCAGGCTCATGCATATATAACGACTTTATAGAGTGTTTAGATTTCATTCCCACTGATGATAAAAGAAAAACACTGCAGGGATCCTCTGCAGGAGCACCTGGGCTCATTTCCTGATCTGCTCTTGCAGAACGCCGATGAGGAGCCTCATTAAGACTCTGCAAAACGACCGTCATGCAGGAGAAGCACTCAGTCATGTTCTTTTGAAATGAATGATACTAATAGTAAAAAGTATTCATTTAGCGCCTTTCGTACGAAACATGCCACTCAAAGTTCTTCACAGGGAGGTACCGAAAACACCGACAAAGAATTGAAAACCACAATTCATACATGCGTAAGAAGTACGTGAAACCACATGATATTAAAAACGAGGCACAACAAAGAAAATCCTGGAATGGAGTAAAAGATCCGATCAAAGGCAGAAAATGCAGGCGGTACAAACGGGCTGGAAATGTACCACATGGACTAAACGGGGGTTCTGTTCCTGCCCTTTGTTTTTATAACGACTTACAGTTGCTTGAATGCTTGTCTGAGAATCTGATTTAGTTTTAAACACTATAGTGGGAGAGAATATTTCTGTTGATGGAAGCCATAAAGACTTAAGCCTGAAAGATTCCAATTAGGTCCAGGTCCAGTCCACACCGGACCGGAAATGATTCGCTTAAAATTCAAAACAATCCTTAGTTTTGTCACTTGTCTTCATGTGGAGGACAGCTATGCTACTAACATACTGTTCCGTGTGTCTGTCTGTGTGTGTGAGTACCTGTGTGTGTGTTTTTGTGTACCGGTACCTGTGTGTGTGTGTTTGTATACCTGTGTGTATACGCCGTCTGTCTGTGTGTGAGTATCGGTGTCTGTCTGTGTGTGTGAGTACCTGTGTCTGTGTGTTTGTACCTCTTTCTGTCTGTGTGTGTGTGTGTGTGTGTGGTGTGTGTGTGGTGTCTGTCTGTGTGTGTGTGTGTGTGTGTGTGGTGTCTATCTGTGTGTGTGTGTGTGTGTGTGTGTCTGTCTGTCTGTCTGTGTGTGTGTATTTGTACCTTATTGTCTGTGTGTGTGTGGTGTCCGTGTGTGTGTACCTGAGTGTCTGTCTACCTGTGCGTACCTGTATCTGTCTGTGTGTGTACTTGTGTGTGTGGCGTCTGTCTGTGTGTGTGTCTGTCTGTGTGTGTACCTGAGTGTCTGTCTACCTGTGCGTACCTGTATCTGTCTGTGTGTGTACTTGTGTGTGTCTGTGTGAATGTGTGCGAGTCTGACGGTGGGTGGGTGTGTGTGCTCTGCACCTGAGGGTCTTCTGATCACTTAAATAAATTAGGTTTTCCACAGAACCAATTTTCACAAACATTAGTGATAATCGAGTAAGTCCAAACCGGCTCCGTTCTTTTTCAACCGGCTGATGAACCGCAGCCATTAGAAAAACGCTGCAGCATTGACGGATTTATCTCCTCACCCTGAAATATTAATGTTTCTCCGATTCCCCGGGACAGACGTTTATATTAACCGAGTTCAAGAACAATATTAAACTCTATTTATCTTCATTATTGAGTCACTGTAGGATCTGATCATTCAATTGATTTCATCCATTTTTTCATTAATCATCATAATAATAATAATAGAAATGATAATTATTATTATCACTTACATAATAATAATACAAATTATTTAATAATTCAGTTTATATTATTACATATGTTGCTCTGCTGGAAAAACTTTCCCAACTTCTTGTCCACCTGTTCTATAAATATAGTTATTATTATTATTATGTCAAGTACTGCAACAAAAGGTCACCACCACACTCCACTAATGACCTTTACTTTTCATCGTTTCCACTCATCCAAGCATCTTGAACCCCCGGCGGGTGAGAACGGGGGACACAACATCAAGATACAAGAAAGTAAAGAAAATGTATAATTATATGTGCGGCTGTATAACAAATATGTCAGAACATGTTTCTATCCTGTCTGCATCATTTCTGATGTTTACTCTACTTTCATCTTTTTCACCTGTGCGTCATATGATGTCTCGATAGATGTTATAAATGAGAGTCATCCCTCTTCCCTTAGGAGAATCTGCAGACGCTGGGGGCCGAGGTGGAGCGGCTCATAAAACAGCAGAGGGATCCTGAGGACGGACTGAGGAGGAAGTGACGCCACCCTTCTACAGGACTGAAGGACTAAGAACTACTTGAAGAATCTCCGTCCCTGATTTTTTGAAGGACCGACACACGCAGACATACTCCCAACCTTTGAGCAATGGAGCTAAATGAATGTTGTAGCCCCGCCCCCAGGCTCGTTTTGGGAACTTTCTGTCTATTTTGGAGAATATTTCTGATTTTACTTGAAGCCGTCACATCTTCCCTGAGCCTCGCCAAGATGACAACTCCTCAGGCCCGGTCGCTCCGAGCCTCAAACTCTGGCTGCCTTGTGAACGGATCGACCCGAGATGCCATAATTCTGAATGTATAGCGAACTCTACCTACCGATTAATTCATCCTGTAGGACCGGAGCGTTCTCTGGAGCACCCGCCTCCTCAGAGACGCTCCGTGCAGCGACTGAGGCGAGGTGATCGTCACCCAGCATGCACCCCTCTACCAATAAGCCAAATGTATTTTTGAACGCCTGCTAAATCTGCCCGACAACAGGGAACCCCACATCCACGGCAAAGAAGTGTAAAATCAGCCCACACATTATCGGACTTCCTACCAAACGGGTCGAGCAGGACGCCTGGCATCAGCAGCCCGACGAGTGACACCGGTGCGCCACCTAAGGGTGCAGACTGTGTCTCTGCTGGCCAGGTGTGGACGTATGCATCCTCGTGCGACGTCATGCTGTCGTGAAGAGCTTTGGGATGTAGCCGCGCTCTCAACCCAACATCAATGTGAGATTCATTTATTTTTCTTTCAAACTATTTAATATGCCTGGTCCCCTTCTTTTTTTTTTTTTCTTCTTTCATGCAGTTATAAATCTTTGTATTAGAACGTCTGGCCCTGGTTCTTACTGTAAAATAATAATGAACACTTTGAAAAATCATTGTTGTCAAAGTAATCTGTTCCTGCTTTGGGATCTAAGGCTCCGTTCACACCGCCGGAGAAATGAGGCCCACGTCTGATTGTTTTTGTTTTTTGCTCCTACTTTGACTGCTTGTGACTTTTTTTCATGGCAGTGTGAACAGAACCAAACACGTGGAATCAGATTTTTTTTACAGTTCCGATTTGGGTCACTTCCATATGTGGTCCTAATTCTGACATGAGTTATATTTTTCGCATTTCGACTTCAGGTCTGAACCGTCAGTTCGGACTCCATGCGTCTGACATCATCTTCGTCGACATTCGTCACAAAGGTGCGCCGGTGGGAGACGCTTTCTCCTCGGGATCATCACGTTAAACACTTGGACTGTAAAACAACTTCCCTTCTGCTTCCGTACTGACAGCGTGCTGCGTCTGAGGATTTCTGTTACTGTTCTCTTGCACACGCGGGTCAGTTTAAGGTCGTGAGCTGTTCATACAAAACACATCACACCTCGTCATGTCAACAGCTACACAAAACAAACAATCTGAATGAGGCGTTAAGTTTGGGCGTGTGAACGGAGCCTTAACTTGTCCCACTTCTCTTAATCCGATTCCGGCATCTACTGATGTGAAGGTTTGTTCGTGGCGCTGAACCTTCCTCAGGCAAACTTATTTTGCACCATGTGCACAACACAGTCTGACCTAATGTCAAGTATTCCTCTCACACTCCTTGTTTTTTTCTCCATTAGTAGCGTTAAGAAGAGTTAATGAAGCAAAGCACGTGTGGAAGAATGGAATGGGAGGAGGAGGAGGAGGAGGAGGATGATGGGAGATTTCTAGTTGTAGCTCAGTGAAGCTACAGAAATATATCCAGGGACAATTGTGCAATCCTGATTCTCTGATTGATTCATGTTTTTGTCTGAATGTCTGTGCACCCGTGAACTGTTGTGTACGTTTGTTTGTAAGTATTCACATGGTGTGTGCACGGCTGCATGTGTGCCTTTTTTCTTTTCTTTTTTTAACCCATTCCAGGTTTTTGTGTTTTGTGTTGGTGCTCGGGCCACCGGGGCCACCGGGGCCACCGGGGCCACCGGGCTTCTTGAGATTGACCGTGAAGTTTGTCCCACGGACGTCCGTCAGGAGACTCAAAGGAATTTGCATTTAGACCAGAGTCTTGTCAGGAATGCAAACACACCTACAACTCCAGAACCAGGAGTTCTGCTTCTTATTCAAAGCTGTTTATTCTATCACACATGCACACGCAAACGCTCACACATGCGCACGTACACACATGCGTACACAAATGCACACACGCACAAATATAAGTGCACATAAACATGCACGCACACACTCACACACACATACGCACACTTTACCAAACATGCACACACATGCACAGGGTGAAGGGCGTAGAGTGGGCAACCCGTCACAACCCCCTCACCTGGTTACCCCCAATTGAAAAAGGACCTCCGCAGGTTGTGAGCTGTAACAGGTTATGAATGGAAAACGGCTGCCCCCCCCCTCCCTCCGGTCCCCCCGTACACCCTGAGGCTGTGATGAAACGGTCTGCTATTTGAATAGAGATGAGTTTCCAGCATCGAGGTTGTGGAGACTCCCTGTTGCTGGTTGTTTGATGTAAATCTGCTCTTATTTCATTCAAACTGATTTGTCTGCATCATGGGATTAATGCCCAAACGCACAGTCAGCAAATGTGGAGGTTCTGTCCTGATTCTTGTTGACATTTGAACTTTGTAACCTTTTCGACTCCAGAAAGTTCGGCGAGGATGAAACGAAGGTGTCCTTTTCTGTCCGGTTGATGATTTTAAGATGAATTCGCCGGCGTGTCGTCGCCCGTCTTAAACCAATCTCGTAATGGTTTTGGGTTTTCTAACAAAAAGCGGCGTAGGACTGGGACAAGTATCAAAACATAGAATACGAGGAATTCTGGACTGGCTTACTTTCAACTATGATGTTTTGTTTTGGAATCCGCTTCCTTCCCATAAAGAAACACAACCTATGCAAAACACTTGCATGGGATATCCTGACTAAATCCCCAGAATGCATTTGGGTAGACTAATACACCTTCCCTGCTTTGGTCGGATTCAAGAATCCTGCCGGTCCACAGCTCAGAATCGAAGCCCATTGCAGCCGCGTGTCTATCTCTGTGGAAATGAAGAAACCGCTTTCAGAATGTCCGTCTCAAGATGTGGCATTAAATGCAATCTTTGTCTCTCTTTTTTATTTTCTTCAATGTCACCAGATGGGTTCCGAACCCGACTACCCCCCCCCCTGCTCTGTTCTGTGGAATACACAAACTGTGATTATTCGATACATCTGTAAATATGTCACTCTGTAAAATGATTGTTTTTAAAAAAAAAAAAGAAAAGAAATGCTGATTCTGGATGAAGTTTGTACAAATAAAAGGAGTCAGGGAATTAAAAGGAGGCGGGGTCTTGCATGTTTTACAGCGGCCTCCCGTCTGTGTCTGCGGTAAATATAATGTCGACGTGAACATCTGCTGTCCTGCTCTCTGTTTTCCTGTTACAGTGGAATGAAAGTGTAATTGGGAATTGTTGCACACCGCCCCGACCTCACGCCGTAAATCTGCGGGACGCAGCTTCAGGTCCCTCTTCACAAGCGGCGCCGTCAGCACGGCCGCAGGTCACGGTCAGTCGGATGATTTAAAAACCCAACGCCGTGGGAATACTCCTACCGAGCAGAAACGAGGGGAAACTTTCATTCCACTGTCATTTTAGGGTGACAGAAAGCCTCGTTCTCGTGAAGGCGACCCGCTTCATGAAGACCACATGACTCCATTTTTAAAGGCATGTACCAACATTCCGACATTGATCGTGGTTTCCTTTTTTTCTAATTACCTTTTTTTTTTTTAATCCGTCGCGTCTCATGCGAGGTCTCGTAAATTAACATGTTTTGTTCCATCAGGAGCCCCAAAGAAAACGACACTATTTCATTTGGATATTACAGAAGACAAGGGAGAAGGAGAAAACATTTGGAAAAGCTGGAACAAATTAAAGGGGAACGTCAAGAATATCAGACGTAAAACTCCTTTTCCAGGTCATTCAGCGAGTTGGAACGGGCGGAACCCGTTGGATCGCCACAGGTGATGTCACTGGCCTCGGCGCCTGAAGGCTGCGAGGAGGACAGCGAGGAGGATCAGGGGGATCTCACCACACATCTGCTTGCATTTCTTGCTCCTCCAGGCGACATCAGAAGACGCACCAACCAAATTGTTGGTGGTTGAGTTGTATTGTGGGTAATATATCCGCCCGGCGTTGACAAGGGAGAGGATTGAAATAAAAGGAGGAAATATTTTTGGTTCTGCTGCGGAAATTTGCACTTTAAAAAACTGTCCATATATAGAAGTGCAACGCTTAATTGGTGGGGAACCATTTTTAATGTTTGCTTTTGCTTGACCCAATTTTTCAAAAGGATGTACGGGTATGTCCCCCAAAAAAGTCCCCAATCCCCTGAGTTGTACAAACAATCCCCCTGATTGAACTCTAATCAAATGTAAAGTTATGACCACAGTATTTTTTTTTTTTTTTTTCTAAAAAAGTTAGGAGGCTACGTTTGAAAAACAGTATTTAGTAAAAAGCTCCCCCTAGTGAGGAAAATATGAATTATTAGAGTAAAACCCGACATATATGAGATAGATCTATTCAAGATCAGTCATATGCACCAAATCTGGACTAAATTGAACGGAAGGTTAGGAAGTTACGTTCGAAAAACAGTGTTTAGTACTAAGCTCCCCCTAGTGAGTAAAACATGAACTATTTGAGAAAACGCGACGTATGCGAAATGGACCTCCTGGACTTGATTCATCACCAATTTTGGTTTATATCGGACTAAAGGTTGAGAAATTATGTACTGGGAATTTTGCATAATGAAGTTCCTCTCAGTGTCAGGAATATTTTGCCAAAATCAATCCATTTCTTCCTCACACTAAGGTCTATGAATGAAATCTAATTTGATAATGATCCATTAGAAATAGTAGAAATAGATCTGCGGACGATGACGATTCCATAATATCCCCGACTTTTCAGGGATGTAATTAATGATCAGCCCCGTCGCTGATCAGTTGGTTGATTGACAGACCATTTCCACTCTTTTGAAGAATGTCCATCCTCTGACACCTCGTCAATCTGCACCCCTTAGAATATGCTGAGAGATTGCGCTCCCAAAAAATATCAGTATCCACGCATGTGTGCATCAAAACAAATCCGTTATTTATCCAGCAGGGAAATAAAACTGCCTCTGCGTCCACTCCGTGTCACGCTCGGCTGAAACTTCCCATTTTATCTGCAGGCACACAGCAGGTTCAGACATCCAACTCGGCCCAATGATTACTGACGGGCTATTTTTAGCTGGCTGATAATGGATTCTCCTATCGGCTTAGATGACCACCCCTGAATTCATAAAGCTTTGTCCTTTAGACGCGGCGGCGGCCACGTCTGCGGCTCTCGAGGCACACAGATAACGAGCCGGATCTGTCCTCGGCCGTCTATTTCTGTTTTACTGTATTCCATCCCAGCTCAGCCGAAACGTTGAGAGCAAACGTTTCAAACGTGACTCAGATGAGGAGAATAATTAGAGACCACTTTATTGTTGTTTAACGGGAGTGTGGGGTCAGCCTGCACCAAATATTTATAACACCCGGAGACCACTGCGTATTTATTTATTTGTTTTGCCACTGATACACATTAAATAAGACTGTTAATTCATTTTTCAGTCCGGAACGAAAATTTAAGATGAATAAATGAATTATCCAATAAATGAAAAAATAAAACTTTTTTTTTTAAATTAAAAGTAATAATATTATTTAATATATAATATTGTATTATATAATAATAATATATTATATAAAATAATAATTAAATAAATAAATGAATTTAAAAATATATATAATTATGTATATATAAGTATGTATTAATAATAATAATACGTTTTATTTATATATATGAATAAATTAAAATAAGCCTCTACAAAATTGAAAAATTAGATGAATCATTTTCTCCTTAATTATATCGCCGCAGATCCTTTGTGTTAACGCGATGGATCAGAAACTTTTTCAAGGATCATTTTCAAATGTTATACCCACTTAGACCTCAGTGTGATGAAGAACTGGATTGATTTGGGGGAAACCACCAGGAGGAACTTTATCTCTAAAAGGTTTCCGGCCATTTCTTGACTGTTCGGTTCGATTCAGTCCAAATCTGGTGATCATGAATCGACCGGAGGAGATCTATCTTGTAAATATCATATTTTTGTTTTTAGGAAGAAATTCTGTGGACACGACTTCACAATCAGGGCGCAATGCAAGGGATTGGGGGACTTTTTGGGTCTATACTCTTACTGTCGTTGATGACAGTCTTGGTCTAGTCCTGTTTCGTTTAGTTCAATGGAATTTCTATTTCTTTTCTTCAAAGCAGAAGTCTATGCCAGGATTCATGAATGAAATGTATTTTTGTTTCCAGACAGCGGCAGAGTTAAGCCTCCGTACAGAGACTTGAAAATATTTCCTTAGAAATTGTCTGCTTGAAGCAGTTAAAACCTTAAATCAGTGCTGAAGGTTCAGCGTAGCGCTCGATTTATTGCTGGACTACGGTAAGCAGTTGTGTTTAATTACTCGTGAGTAGAGAACTTGACACTTAGTTATCTTTCTTGTCCATTTCCATTTAATTGAACTTAATTCCTCATCAGATCAGGGAAATATTGTTTTCCACTGTGTTGATTTCGACAGCTGTATCTTATTATTATTCACTTTGATCGCGGCGCCGAAAAGCTGCTTCTGCTCGGAGTCCGTTGTCCTGTTTGACGTGTTTGGGAGTTTTTAGAGGTTCGAACAGATGAGAGAAAAAATGCTTAAATGTGTGATGATGGCGGTCAGAACTCTCCCAAGCGAAGTGAAAAGAAGATTCTTCTTGATCTGGGGTTGATGGAGAACCAGGTTCAATTATGGTTTTAGTTTTAATAACACGCCGTTTGGAATTGTGGCATCACAATGTGGCTATTGCTGCCTTTGATTCCTTTGATGTTCCTTGGGCGGTAGAGCTTGGGGGGTTCCAAGACCTCCTTTGATGTTTGGGTTAAGTGGGCTGAACAGAGACGCTGAAGTGGAAGTCGACGGAGACCAGCGGCTACAGAGTATGTGAGAGATACTCAGAGAGTTTGTTGGAGTTGTCAGTAGATGTAGAGGCCGGTGAGAACTCAGACATTAATGGAGAAATCTGCAGGAAGATTTCTTATTGATCATAACGTTGACAGATTCCGTCAATCTGAGCGATAATTTCATCCTCTACATCTACATGACAATTAAAGCGCCGTATGTCAGCGCTTTTTTTTCTTCTACTTGTTTTGCAGTGAAGTGATTCCCTCAAAGATGCCGGAACCAAAATCTGTGACGACTCTTTTTTTTTTTCCCGAATCTCATTCATCCGATTCAGGAACAGATCCAAAGTCATCGTTGCATAATAATATATATTCATGCTTCCAAATAAGATTTTTTCTGATTTGGGCATCAGATCCTCGGGTTTGTCGTTTCATATTTGGACGAATCCAACATTCGGTTCATAAAAGCCGAGCATGAACGCCGGACAAAGCGAGCCAAAGCGCGGCATATGGAGGCAGAGAAGCGCCAAGCTCACATGGGAATCCAAACAGATGGACGCATGATGTGTAGCACCTGCTTTCTGCGGCACGCCTCGACGGTCGCAGTGTGATTTATAGTAGCGGGGGAGAATCTGTACTTACAGGGTCTCTAGCCGTTTATTACCCAGTGAATCTGAGTTGTTTTTTTTATCTACTGCTTTGAATCAGAGATGTTCTCCAGCGTCAGGGTCTTCACAGGTTCATGCTTGTCGTTTAGTCATTCTTTTCCCCTGTTTGGTTCATTTTCTTAGCGTTGAACTGGCGTAATTAGTCGGCTAATAATTCAGTCACGTGTTTTATTGATGCTAGCTGCATTAAATTACATCCACATTTCATCAAACAAAAGATTGGAAGGTTTTACAAAAGTGTTAAAGAGGAATACGTATGCGGTCCTCATCACATTAACCCTGCAAAGGTGTCGCAGTCTGATAGGAGAGAAATCAGCAAAACTCTTCTTCAGGGGTTTCTGGATATGTCAATTCTTGATTATTATTATTATCCCCGAAAAGTCGGGGATATTGTGGAATCACCATAGCCCCCCGCAGTTTGGACGTGTTAACGCGATAACTCAGAAATGATTTCATGGATCCTTTTTAAACTTTGTGCCTACGTAGACTTTGGTGTGAGGAAGAACTGGAGTGATTTTGGGGAAGCTCTGTTTTATATTTCTGACACTAGGGGAGCTTTATTAAAAAAGACCATAATTCTGACCATAATTTCTCAACCAATTTTAATCCAAATTGGGTGCATTTTAATCAAGTTGAGGAGATGTGTCTTATAAATATCATGTTTTACTCTAGCAGTTCATATTTTACTCAATAGGGGGAGATTTGTACGGGAAAAAAAGAGTTTGTTTTGGACAAAACTCAAAAACTCCCTCATGGATGATATAATGATATTGGGGAAGGTCAGTTGTATCTTTTCGACACTAGGGGGAGCTTTATCTACCAAAGATTTCAGAACCATAATTTCCCAACCGTTGGTCCTATTTAGTCCAATTTTGATGCATTTGAATCGAGTAGGAGATTTATCCTGTATGGATCGTATTTAATTCTAATAGTTCATATTTGACTCACTAGGGGGAGAAACGAGAAACACTCTGGACGTAAGTTCAGCATGTTTTCATGAAAAAAAAGTTTAATCACGTCCCTGCTGGGTTTATACCGTAATTATTTGACTTAATCATAACTTATGTCAAAATAAAGTTTAATGTCCTTTGTTCACCCCATGAAGCTCCAAACCGTATCACTTATAAATATGTTCTGCGTTAAAACAATCCTCCGCTTCAGAGGCTAAATGTCAAGATTGTCAATGTTGACAAAAGAATACCGCACGGTCGGAATAGTCTTATTATTTATCCGAGGATTATGACGTTTGTTTTGGTCTTTGATGGAGCGCAGATGCCAGCCGGAGGAGACGACATGCATGACCTGGAAGAGAGGAGATCCAGTTCATCCGGTGGTTCAGGTTTTATGTAATAAGTGGATGAAATCCCACAGCTGTCGCCCGCGAGGACCTGAAAGAACTCCAAACGCCGTATTAAAATACAAATCTCTCCCTTAACCAAGAGTGTGTTTTTAAATTTTAAAGGTTAGGCGACTAAATACCGCAGAATTTATATCTCGGAAAAGTCGCGGATATCATCGGATCGCCATCGCGGCGTGATAACTCTAAAACTACTTCATGATTCGACTTATGGAGATTTGTCTTATGAACCTCATATTAAACTATAGTAATTCATATTTTACTCACTAGGGGGAGCTTTTTATGAAAAAAAAAGTTTTATTGAGTTTTGAGTTTATCAAAACTCAAAAACTCCCTTGTGGATCATTTTCAAATTTTATGCCTAAATAGACCTTAGTGTGAGGGAGAACTGGATTGATTTTGGGAATGAGTGGTTGTATATTTCTGACACTAAGGGGAGTTTTATGTCCAAACGTTTTTGGGCTAAACTCAAAAACTCCCTCATTGATCATTTTCAGATTGCAAAACCTGCATAGACTTAAGTGCGAGGAAGGACTGGAGTGACTTTGGGGAAGGTCAACTACGGGGAGCTTTATCTCAAAAACATTTCAGACCATTATTTCTCAACCGTTGGTTCGATTTAATCACTCATTATAGGGAGTTTTTTTAATCTTTTTTTACGGGAAACACTGTGGACATAACTTCACATTTAATTTGAGGAGTTCAATCAGGGGGGGTTGCTTGTACTACGCAGGGGAGTGAGGTCTTTCCGAGGATATACCCGTCGCTGACGACAGTGTTGGTCTGGTTCTTTAATACTTTTCTCTCAATGACTTTGAATTATCTGCCATCTAAACCATTTCCTTGAAAAAAACTAAAGTGGCAGATCTATCTTAAATATATCCTATATTCCTCCAATAGTTTATAGTTTACTCACTAGGAGAAGCATTTTCACAAAAACACTATATTTTTTTATCCCTGTTGGTTCGATTTAGTCCAAATTCGTCACATTTGAATCTTGAGTAGCTTTATCTTCTATGTGTTCAGTTCAACAGTTCATATGTTGGTCACTAGGGGGAGCCTTTTTCATAAAAACACTGTTTATCGAACATAAACTTTGTTATTGTAAAATTCTCCGGTGAAGTTTTTTTTTTTTGTATAATGTACCTCAACACTTGTAGCCTCCGTTGCAAAAGGTCAAACTCATAGAAGTGGATCTACTTTGACTCGGAGAAGTGGAAATGTCGGCTAACACGACGCCAATTTGGAAACAATTTACTCTCTTAGCGCCCAGGCGGCTTTTTATTCCCTCGCGTTCGTCCATCCACTCACTTCTTAAGAGTCGGAACGCCTGAGCGCGGCCGTATTCCGGCGCTCTGCTGTCATTGAAATGCGCGGCGCGGCCCCTCTGGGAGAGCATCGTTAGCGGAACACATCATGCTAATGCATTTTCAAAGACGTCCAGTTTAAGGGATAATTAATATTCCCGAGAACGAACGGGCAAACTCTCCGATCAGAGCCTCTTCGTGACAGCAGCTGTCACGACCGGAGCTTCTTCCACGGGCGTTCACGCCGAGCAGTCAAACAGCAGCTCTTATGACCTTATGACCTTTTCTGACTTCTTCCTTTCCTTGTTTCCTTGATTTGCACCCGTTTCCTACTGTGTCCTCTTTGATTTTTGACCTGTCCGTCACCCGATTCCCGTTTGTCCTCGTTACCCAGTGTATTTAAGTCTTTTTCTTCTTCTGTCTTTGGTCAGATTGTCTTTGTCCCCTGGTCTTATCTCTTATGTACGTCCCTCTTGAAACCTTCTTTGACTCTTTCATGAAACCTCACCCTCCAAGTATCCGCTCTAGTAAATTTCTATTTTTCTCATTCAAAAAATTAATGAGATTTTTTTTTCTTTGTATTTTGTACTTTGTCATTTTCATCTGTTCTTGTGTTTTTGGATTCATATTTTTTTAAGTGCTTCTGGTTTAAATATAGTTTATCTTGTGTAGATTTTAAAATGAAACTTCATTTTTCTCACCTTAACCTTTTTTCAGGTGTGTTTTGCATTAAAGAACTTTCGGGCCTCTTTGGCTTCTGGGACGTTTCAACAGGTTTGACAAAGTGATGTAAATAATGATGAGCCAGACGTTACTGATGTGTCTCTGGTGTAACGTTATAACGTTTAATAAATGTTCCTGCGACACTCTCCACACTGACTTAGAGTTATTGTGGTTTTTGCAAAAAATAATCCTGAGGGGGTGATGATGATGTCATCGGTATTATTTTAGGCGTGTTAAATATTTCAGCCCGTATCTCTTGTAGAAATCGAAGACGAGGGTTTTATGAGGGAGGGGTTTTACGAGGCCGGAGGGTTTTTCTAATGAAATACATCTCTTTATATTTATGAGACGTCTCTGAAGGGGGAAACGTGTCGCAACTCCGGCCTCTACTGGATAGATGTTTATTCCTCCCCAATAATACTAATAATTTATCCTTTGTTGATCACACAGGACAACATAGTGAAATTATTTCCCTGCATTCGACCCATTCCTGAGGGGGAAGTGGGCGGAGCCTTTGAAGCGCCCGAGGTACCAGGGTTTCAGGGTCTTGCTCAAACACCCTACGACAAGTAGACCTTGGTGGGACTTGAACCGGCTACTCTAGCCACTGAGCTACAGCTGTCCCACATGATGCGATAAATCTCTTGTGTTGCGGTTTAACAGTTTTGAATAGTATATTTTCTTGGATTGGTGAATATTATACATGCAAACTGTGTTTTGTGCACTTTTGAAAAGATATTAAAACTAGAAAAAAAAGTGCTTGGAGGGCAAACCTCCACCAAGACACACCAGTACCTCAGGTTTAGAAAAACTTCATGCAGATTTCTCCATTAATGTCTGAGTTATTGCCAGCCTCTAAATCGACTGACGACTCCAACAAACTCTCTGAGTATCTCGAAAATACTCTGTAGCCGCTTGTCTCCTACGTCTTCCACTTCAGTGTCTCTGTTCAGCCCACTGGGCCCACAGCTCCGTCCGTAAAGGAACATCAAAGGAACTCTTTCAACTGAGCAGGAGTGAAAACCATCTCTTTGCCAGTAAGTAACGAATTTGAAAATTCTAACGTGCAGCAAATCATTTCCTCCAATGGTCCAATTCATCTGAACTGTGGAAAAACAATGATGGTTTCACATTTGAAGGCATTCAAATGATACTATTTCACAAAACTGATGCCTCACTCTCCAAATCCAGTGATAATCCGGTATTTTTCCATGTTTACCGTCTGTGGCGACCTCCTCATGCTGATGTTCTCTATGAACGAATCAGGACGCCGCTGAGGATAAAGTAGGTTAAATGCATAAATGAAAGCATACTCATCAACGGTGCGTGAATGCGCATAACATCCATCGCTTATTGGCTAATTAGATTTGAGACGCTCTGACTGCTTCCAACCGGGGGAGGATTTTCACATCACATCAATATGCACAAATCCGGCCAAAACCATTGTTTGCCCTGGATGTCCTGTTGTTCAGCCATAAAGTTGCTCAATGGCTTCTTCCTGTTCCTTCCAAATGATTTGTGAATGAAGCGCAGCATTTTAATGAATGATCCCTGCAGCAACATGTGGCTTAATAAAACTCAAACAGTATAAAACAATGGAAGTTCCTTTTTTATTTCACAGGAGTCAACACACGACCACAACAGCATTTAAGGAAAAAAAAGACTCTAGGAGAGAGGCTCAAATTCCTCCCTTCAGTACCAAACACCTCGGGCTGCGGCCTAATGGGCCACACAAATGCCGCGGGAACCGTTCCCACATTTATTTCCAATAGTTGTAAAAGACAGCGCTGAATAAATACATCTATTTTACATAAATGTTTAATATAAACAAATACCTGTCGTACAAATTGCACTTATTGACGGATGTGAGGTAAAACACATTTATGAGCCTTACGTGACTAACGAGCAGTCAGTCTGCGTCGCTTAGAATTAGTAAGCAGTTTGTTTACAGAGCGCCTGAGTATCATCTTAAGAACACATTTATGGGGCGGCTATTATAAAGTAGCACACGCTGCAGTTAAAAAGCAACATTCTGCCACATTTTTGTCTCCAAGCAATGTTTCAAAAGCGGTTTGAAATCTTTTTAAAGTCACTTTCTTTTATCATTTTTATGCTAGTATTTATGAATTTTGCCGTATTATTCTGGTTCTGTTTTGATATATTAAATGGAATCTAAGTATTAAACTTGATTATTAAATCTGAATGTTTTATTTAAAGGTGTGTCACAAAACCGTGTATTTATAGAATACGCAATTTCACACTGCGGGTAAACGGAAGTACCAAAATAAAAGCATTCACCTGTCAACGTGAATATAAGCAGGAAATAGTCACAGACCAGCCAGAAGTTCGGCAATAACATGTTTGGTAGCATCAGGTTTTCACATGCAAAACCCATTTTACGCTTATTATGTCTGATTGAGGCCTGCAGGAAAAAAAAAAAAAAAACAGAGCCGGAAGTTCACAAAAATAAGAGCCCCGCCCACTTTCGCTACACTATTCCTGGATAGAAACAACAAAATCCCCCAAAATACTTCCTAAATATGTTCTTTGGTTGTTGTTTTTTTACATTTGTAATTACGTTTGCAAAACAAGTATCAGAAACTGAAAAAATAAAAGAGGTAATAGCAGATTTATAATAACAAATTTGAAGATTTAGATTTCATGGATTGAGTTTAACATACATTTATATATAATATTTAAAGTCATAACTTAGATTAAACATTTAATATTTGGGCATTTAACGTGGAGCTTTTAAAATATGTGGCTCTATATATATGTATATATATATATTTATATATTTTTTACAAGAAATGTAAATATAATCATGAAAAATTGTCATTAACGTGATTAAAAAAATAAGCCTTTAAAAATGACATACCTCTTCTTTTACAAGATCGTTTGCATCTTAATGTGGCGGAATGTTTCTTTTAACGGCAGCATGTGCATCTTTATAGTCGTGCATGTAATCTGACCCCTCACGAACTATGATTCTGGGAATCCCTCTTCACCTTCATATTCATCATCCTCTTTTGATGAATACTAAAGTTCAACAGAGTAAGAACAGACTGAGATGCGTATCCTCATCATCCTCATTACGACTCATTACGACTCATTACGATTCCTTACATCCACTTAAAGATATTTCAAGCGCTGTTTGATTGGAGGTCTTGGTCCATCACCTTCACACCGAACATTCCTGGAGAAATTTCACGCATCGAGATCCTCTTTTAAAAATAAAATAAAAATATGGCTTTCTCTTTTACATTTCTTAAGATTCCTCCTCGTTATCTCCTCCGACGCAGACATGAACGTGGACACGTTTGGATCACATGTTGTGTTTTTTTCCCTGTCACAGCTGTGAGTCTGAGTGGGACAGCTTCGTCCCCACGAAGCTGCTGTCACTGTTGTCCAGTCCGGTGCAATCCGGCCACAAGCCCAGTGTTCCGGTCTCCAGGGGGGACACGAACCCCCCGGAGTAGCGGGAGAGGTCGCAGGAGCTGATGTGCAGCCGGCGGTCGGCCTGCCTCGGGCAGCACAGCAGCCTCTTGAAAGCCTTCCGGAAGTCCGGGCTCCGGCAGTAGATGATGGGGTTGAACGCGGAGTTGACGTACCCCAGCCAGTTGAGGAACACGAACAGGTTCTTGTCCACCGCCTCTGCGCAGATGACCCGCACCACGTTGACGATGAAGAAGGGCAGCCAGCACAGCGTGAAGGTCCCCATGATGATGCCCAGCGTCTTCAGCGCCTTCTGCTCCCTGAGCGCCTGGATTTTGGACTGCCTCTTCTTGTACTTGGAGTTCAGTCCGGTCAGGGTGTTGTGGAACCGTCCCTCGCACTTGTCGATCTTCATCAGCTGCTTCTTGGCCTCTCTGTACACGCGCGCGTAAACGAATATCATGACCAGCAGAGGAATGTAGAAAGAGATGATGGATGAGGAGATGGCGTACGCCTTGTTGGTGACGAAGTCGCAGCATTCGGGGTCGTCGTAGCAGGCGGTGTCCCCGCTGTCCCGGGACCAGTGCATGAGGATGGGCAGGAAGGACACGAGCGCGGAGATGGCCCAGACCACACACACCATGGCTTTGGCTCGAGCTTTGGTTAACAGACTTTGGTAGCGGAAAGGCGAGGTGATGGCCACGTACCTGTCTATGGCGATTACGCACAAGGTCTCGATGCTGGCGGTGACGCACAGGACGTCCACGGAGGTCCAGAACTCGCAGAAAAAGGAGCCGTACTGCCAGGAGCCGCGCACCTCCAGCGCAGCGCCGAACGGCACCACCAGCAGACCCATGATGAGGTCCGCGCTCGCCAGGGACACGATGAACATGTTGGTGAGCGTCTGCAGCCTCTGCGTCCTGGCGATGGCCACGATGACCAGGATATTCCCGAACACGATGCAAAGCACGATCAGAGCCATCACCAGGCTCATTCCCGCCATCCACTGCTCGGACGCGGCGTCCGGTGCGTCGGACGCGCCGCCGCCCGAGCCGTTGTGGGAGTTCACCGGCGAGAACGGGTCGGGGTCACCCATAGCGGGCTGCAGCGCTGTGTGCGGGACCAGAGCGGGTTCATCCAGGCAGAGCGAGGCAGCCTCTCCGGTCCGTCGCACGAGCCGCGGTTCTGCCACCGTTGCGCGCCAGCTCCATCTGGAGCGGCTCTCTCGCTCTCCGCCCGCACCAGCCGGGACACCAGAACGAGCAGTGACATCACTTGGCATCCGGACCAATCGATGCTGCTCAGCTGAACACAAACAAACCAGATCCACACCTGAAGCGCAAAACAAACACTCATTCACACACTCTGGTTCCGTCTCTTTTTAAAGTTTACGCACGAGGACAGAAAATGTTATTAATGGACAGGAGGATTCATCCGGTCCACTTTTACAGGACCGCGACCCTGGAAATGAGTAAGTCTTATGTCGTAGAAGAGAAGCATTCCGAACCTGCAGGATAATCGCTGTAAGCCTTTATTCTTTATTAGAACCAGGAGAATTAAATATTCTTAATGTTTCTATTTTAATATTAAATATTTCAACATTCAAAAACGACTCTTACATTTTTAACTACCAGTTATAGAATTTGGATGTGAAGTCCATTCTCTCTCTCTCTCTCTCTCTCTCTCTTTCTCTCTCCCTCTCTCTCTCTCTCCCTCTCTCTCTCTCTCTCCAATGCATCCATAGCTGGCCTGCACTCCAAAAAATAATTGCTTAATTCATTAAGTTATACTTACAATTTCCACCAAACGGAGTTATTTAAGAACTAATGAAATAACACCATTAAGATGCACTGACTTAAAATACACTGTAAAAAGAGAATTTCTTGGATGAACTCAAAATTTACTTCAACTTCTAAAACGCAATTATATTAATTATTTACAAGATAAATGAATAATTTGGACTCAAAAATACATAATTTAATTTAGGTTACCAGCCGAGGTAATTTTCCTTTAAGTTCATCAACAATTTATTTTTTACAGTGCAAGATTCAACACCAAAAAATTTTTTTTTTAAGAAGTGAAATTCCAATTAATTAATTAATTAATTAAAGAGATATATACAGATATATTATCTATGATGTTGTTCCCTAAATACAGATTATAGTCCCCCCAAAAAGCCCCTAATCCCCTGTGTTGTACAAGAAATCCTCCTGATGGAACTCTTCAAATGAAATGTGACTCATTTACTGAAAATTCCCAAGAAGTCCATATTGAGTCGATTCACCTGAAGTCATGAGTTTCCCCCGAGATCAGACCCTATCGTGACTCAAACATGAATAAAAGTAGCTTTTTTTCCCGATATCAGTGATAAAACATGACAAGAATTCCTTGGAACAACTGATAGGAAGGAAATTTAGACGGAAATAGGCGTATGAGTTGGAAGTTACGGTCAACAACTCTTTCTTGTGAGTGAAATACACGAAGTGACACGGTCACATGACGTATAGTTGGACTAGATTGGACCATGAGTTAGGAAGTTATGTCTTAAAAACAGTGTTTTTTGGGGGAAAAACACCCCCCAGGGACCAAAATATGTAAGTACTAGAGTGAAATATGACAAATATGAGATAATTCTCCTTGATTCCAAGGAGAATTATATCTATCTATCTATCTATATATATATATATATATACATACATATATACATATACATACATATGCACATATATATATATAGATATAGATATATATGTGCATATGTATGTAAATCAAAGACTCACAAAAATGTACTCTTTGAGTGTATTTGTGGTTCATACCACAGGAGTTCATGTCTTCTGATTCTCCTGATTCTCCTGATTCTCCTGATTCTCCTGATTCTCCTGATTCTCCTGATTCTCCCGCCCACACGTCCTCATAATGGGCCCACTGTCCTTTAATATGTGGCTAATTCTGGCTCAAACAGTCACTTTGAATCCAGAAACATCAAAGAAGATCCCATCAATGCCCAAAACCACCTCGATATTGTCCTCAATGCTGCAGCAGTTTCTGTAAGACGGCCGATGGATATACAATTATGCTAATTAAGCGAATTGACCGGAACACGAAAGTTAACATCCAGCAGTTTCTAAATGTTGGAGGGTCATAATGTAAATACCTAGCATAAAAATGTGGGGTACTGGAAAGTTCCAGGTTTCACAGCAGGGCTCTAGGGAGGATGTGGCGAACAGCTGTTCAACAGCTGGCAACATCATGTGCTTGATCATGCTACTTGTTATCTGTCAGATATCTAACATGGAACCAATCAATACGTTTTTTGAAAATTCGCCTAGATGTGGATTGGAACCCAGAACATTCTTCTTCCAGTATGGTAACAGTATAAATACACACAAAAAAACTTCCTTGGGAAGTATTTTAATGTGTTTAAATGTGTTTTTGAACAGTAAAAACAAAAAACAGTATCACCTTATACTGTGAAAAGTGATATTTCCACATGATCTTGTTCACGTTATTGCGTTACAAACTTCACGTTTTTACGTGGTAATTTTCCACATTGTGACGTGAAACTTAGAATATGAAACGTGAAAATATATCACGTTCTAATGTGATATTTATAACGTTATGAAGCGGATTTTATCTATCTCTTAACGTAAAAAGTTATTGCGCAAAAAAGTTTAAATTATCATGTAAAAAAGTTTAAATTATCATGTAAAAAAGTGAAAATTATCACGTACAAAAGTGAAAATTATCACGTAAAAAGTGAAAATTATCAGGTAAAAAGTGAAAATTATCACGTACAAAAGTGAAAATTATCACGTAAAAAGTGAAAATTATCACGTAAAAACTTACTTATCACGTTATATTTTTGAAAATAACATGAAACAATGAACGTTTTCCTGTTATTACTCGAAAACGTTAACGTTATAACGCTATACGTTACGTTATAACGTGAAAATAATAACGTGAAAATAATAACGTGAAAATAATAATGTGAAAAAAAACCCATCTGTCTTGTTATAACGTAAAATTACACGTAAAAACCTGAAAATGATCATGTTATAATAAATACTATATATATATATATATATACATATATATATATATATATGTATATATATATATATTTTTTTTTTCTAGCATGACGGCGAATCCTTTCGGTTCTTTCCACCTCGATTGAATCTTATAAAAATGATGTTGTTGAATTTCATCAAAGTCCAACATGATGTAATCAAGTTTATCTTGCAAACATAAAATCAGTCCATAGAAATACGTTCTGGTATCCCATTCTGGTAATTATTTTTTTAGAGTGTATGCCGCCCCTCATATGAACCCACATGTGAAAACACAAAACAACCCTGGCATCGGAGGAATTTCGGTTTTCATCACTTGCCATCTCAAACACAATTTGTTTATCCAGTTTTGTGCGTTTAACATTTTTATCACAAAGAATACATTCCGGCGCCGTGAGGTCAGGCCTGAGCTCGGATCAGCTCCTCTTTCACAGCAGCTGCATTTCATGAAACGTCAGACCCCAAGTCAGACTTTAGATAATCGTTATTACCGGTAGCGAGAAGAAAAATGTTATTGCAGAAATGTAGTTTTTCAGCTCATCCCTGTAAAACATGAATCCGGTTGATTTATTATAACGGGGCAGAACTTTTTCTTCATGCCCGCCGTTTAAAAAGTCATCTTTAAAACTCACCTGATGTGAAACTGGAGCGCTGAGTCGGACGTTTTCTGAAAGACAGGATTTATACGGAGCCTAACGCAAACACAAACAAGAGAAGAGGACCTGGAATAACAAAGAAACGCGAGACACAGCGCTGAGTCTGCAAAACAGTTCCCGAGGAAACAAAAAAGTCACATTCTTTCTCCTGCTGTGAGGAAGTCTGTCCTCCGATGAGAGCCGCCGTCAGTCTGAGGCTTAAAACTACGTTGTGTTGATGGCTTACTTGAAAGATTCTGCTCCGTCCCTGTCACTCAGAGGTGGACAAATAGACGGAGGCTCCTTGTTTTTCCATGTGTTAATTGGAATACCTCTTGAACCTAACATCCCCCCCCCCTCGGCTGAGGCTGTCACATGACCTGACGCCACTTGTCTCTGGGTGGCCGACCTCAGGCGCTTAGGAGGCCAAACATTGACCCTTGTCTCTTATTTGGCACCTTACACTGTAAAATAAAACCCTATATAGTTTATGGTTAAATACTGGAATCTGTGGCGGCCATACTGTCGTTGTAAAAATACACTAACTATGTACAAGATAGTATGGTAGAAAAAAAGAGTTTTTGGTCGAAAAGCGCCCCCTAGTCGGTAAGATATGAACTGTTAGAGTGAAATATAAGACATCTCCTTGTGTCGATTCATTTGCATCAAATTTGGACAAAATCGGACAGACAGTTGAGAAATTACGGCCCAGAATTTTTTTGAGATAAAGCTCCCCCTAGTGTCGGAAATACACAACTGACCTTTTCAAAATCAATCCAGTTCTTTCTGGTACTAAGTTCTATGTGGATGTAAAGTTTTAAAATGATTCATGCACTAGTTTTTGAGTTATCGCGCTAACAATAAGCAGCCATGAAAGAACGTTTATACTGTAAACCTATTTTCAAGAATATTACGTGAAGTTATTGCAAATGGCAAAAAAATCAGGTTTTTTAGAGAAACATTTTTTCACGAGTATATGCAATGTTTTAAAGTTCCTTTTCTATAGAAATGAAAGAATGTTCCTGCTAAATGTTTAAAGTTGTTTTTTTTTAACAGTATATTTGAATGTAAACAGCAAAATCTGTCATTTAGAGACAATAATATTTTTACGATAGTTACTGGCTTGTGAGATTTTGGTATATTTCTCTTAATTTTACTTAAAGTTTGTAGTTAGGGTAAGATTTATTCATGGTATCTACCACAGTGAAAATAAACTTTCAATTTTCTGGTCTTTTACTGTTACCATTTAACATTTTTAACAGAATTTTTTACAGTGTAACTTGATACAGTGTCAATAAACTCATCCAGAGTTGATATGTCACCACAGAAGAGTAACATTTTAACATTTTAACCCTACTGAGGACAATATTAACACTCCTGAGAATTGTGTAAAGTTATATTACACTCAAAAAAAATTTTTTGTCACTGGTAACACACAATTACGTTGTTACAAGTATCGCTGAGTCAACAATTTAAGTTGAAAATACTATAATTGTGTGACTAATGGAAGTCATTTAGAATAAAAAAAATTACCAAATCTCTTTTTTACAGTGTGTAATATTGGTCTTAAAACAGTACAGGAATAAATTAATGTCAGAATTATCCATCAATAATAAAATGTTATCTTTATACTTCCATTAGGTTCTCTGAAGGTAAAAATGTTTCTTTAAAGCTTTTCGCATCTAACCATGCACTGTAAAAATGAAATTGTTGATGAACTTAAAGAAAATGACCTCGACTAGCAACCCAAATTAAATGAGTAGTTTTGAGTCCAACTTATTAATTAAAGTTGAAAAAACTTAATTTGATTGAGTTTAACCAGTGGAGGGAATCTTTTGCGTTAATCCAACCATTCTCTTTTTTTTTTTTTTTACAGTGTATCAAGTGTTAAATTAACTCTACAATTTTAACACCAATTCTGAGTCGGACCAGATCCACCAGAGATTAGTGTTCAACTAAATAGTGTCCAATGTAACTCCTTAAACTGTAACTGGATCCAGATCCAGGATATTCTGGTAAATATTTGGTGAGAGGTTGGATGTAGGTGCGGTGATGGTGTGACGACGAGAGTACTATTTACCTTTTCTGCTTATTAGGGATTGAATTACAACGCCCAATCTTTTGTATCGGGTTCCATAGTGAAACAAAGGAAATGTTTATAAATGGTCTGTAGCTTATGATGAATTACTAGTTTAGTAAATCCAGAATCCACTCACAAGACAAATCAAAAAATGTGTTGGATTATAACCGATCTTTAGGAAATTCAAAAACACGTACAGTTGGAAGCACTTCAACAGGTATGTCCCATCAGAACCATGTTACGCCAGGGCCGTAGCGAGGGTTGCCACCGCCCAGGGCAAAGCATATATATGCGGCCCCCCCATAATCTATGGATAATTACATGAAATGAAATTGCAACTCGGTGAAATTATGCATTTTTAAAAATAAATAAATTGTGATTTCTTTTAATCAATGGAATATCACTGTAGTAGTATCTGCAAACGAGAAATAACGCTTAAAAAAAATAGGCATTGTGTAATTCATCGATAAGGATTATATGACGACATTATGATTTTAATGTCGCATGGTGACGTTTATTTGCCCCGTCATGTTGAAAATGTATGTGGTGGGATTAATTTATTTCAAGGGAACCGAAATGAACATAAAAACATAGATTTTCCGTGTATTTACAAAAAAAATCAAAGCCAATAAGGAGAACGGTTGCCAAGTTTCACAGATTTAGCGCAGTTCGTTCCGATAAGAATTTATTTCAGTGTTTCCCAACAACCATAAAATACAACAATCCAATCCAGTGAATGCAATAAAACGGTCAATATAATCCGCTCCGGGTTTTACCACGGATCCTCTTACAACCAAACCAGGAAGTTAGAAAGAAAATAATGTCGTCTTTAAACGCAGATCAAACACAAACCAAATACATAAACTCAGGGAAACCCCCGTGTGACGGTCAGTCAGTTATGTCGCTGCATCTTCCTTTTAAGAAAACCAGAACCACATTCTCAGGTAACTCCGCCATCAGAGGGAAAAGGGCGCATTGTGAGGTTGTGATTGGATAATTGGACGGATGTGGGCGTGAACCGTGAGAATCATGAGTGACTCTCTGACAACTGGTGACGTGATGTGAGTGTGGCTCGCTACGCTGTGTAGAATGTTTGAGCATAAGGAGATTATCTTTGTGAGGGGGAAGACGCGATATATATGTTTAAATATATTATAAATACTTGATTTTTTTCTTTTGAAATTTTGCGCCAGGTGCAACCGCCGCTGTGGCCCCGCCCCCAATCTACGCCATTGTGGGGTCTGCATACCCACAGGGGTACTTTGGCTTCTGCAGCAGTGTGAGACTGTTAAACAAATCGGTTTAAAATATATAAATAATCCGTAATTCCTCAAATAATTGTACTATATTAAAAATGCAAATATAAATCCAATAAGTCAAATATTGTCTGCAGTATTACCATTTCAAATACAAATAATAACTGCTGTAAACTGTATAAACAGCAAATACAATCGATTTTTTCCGGAGCATAAAATTGGATATTGAATGACAAAATCCAATTACAGTGTCATTTATTGATGGAATGTCTCTTTACTTTATTTTCTTTTTCTACTTACTGCAGACTTAGTAAGCTCATCAGGAATGCTGGTTCTGTCCCGGGAGGGAAACCTGAGACATCGCTGGAGGTATCAGATAGGAGGATGCCGAGGAATCTACTCAGTGTTTTGGACAATGCCTCTCACCCCCAGCATATTACTCTGGAGTCCCACCAGAGAACCCTAAAGTGGTAAACTGAAACCAACGAGGACCACCACAGAACGCCACAGGCGGTCTTTTCAACCACTTAACCCCTCCCCCCTTCTGCAAGAAGAACAGCTTTGACGTCGAGACACTAATACCAATACATCAATATTAAACACATTTTGTAAAATAATACTTTTCAGCATCATTCGCAATATTACCTCGTATCATTTTCCAGGCCAAATATTACATTCGACATCATGACATTGTGCAATAATATGTTTCAGTATTATTATCAGCAGCAGGAGTACGCTTATTACCATGTTGTTATTCCCAGTTAGTGGTTTCTAGTTGCTTTTTATACATTTATTTTTCATTTACGTTAGAATATTCTATAATCTCCTTTGCGTCAAAAGGAGCCTGGAAACCCCCCAAACCAGGCTCCCCTTTGGGGGGTTTCCAGGCTCATCCAACTGGGCGGAGACCTCGAGGTGAACCCAGGACTTACTGGTGGAATCTGTATCTCATCTGGCCAGGTTTCACCTCAGGAGGATGAGCTGGGGAGTAATGCTGAGGAGAGGGAGACCTTGAAGGCCCTTCTTGGCCATCAAAGGCCTTTGATTCCTTTGATGTCTTTGTGGGTGGAGCTGGGGACTATATTTCAAGATTTCCTTTGCTTCTTTTGATGTTCCTTTGGGGAGTGGAGCTGGGGGGTCGGTGGGCTGAACAGAGACGCCGAAGTGGAAGACGCAGGAGACGAGTGGCTACAGAGTATCTGGGCGATACTCAGAGAGTTCGTTGGAGTCGTCAGTAGATTTAAAAGCTGGCCATAACTCAGACGTTAATTTGAGGAATGTTGGACCATGACGGCTGTTTGCGCTCTTTGACTGCTTTTTCTAGCTGCATTGTTTTATTCCTGCGATTTTGCAATCTCTGGAAAAAGAATGTTATTTGGGATGATACAATTTTACTTCATTTCAGTTTAAATCAAAAAACTTTGTGACCTTTAACCTTACGAAAAACTTGCAAAGTCTAACGTAATGAGCAGAAACAAAAACATAATGTCAACAGTCAGAACAGGAACTTGAACAGTATAGTATATATATATATATATATATATATATACATATATGTACATATATATATATATATATATATATGAGAAAAAGACCAGACATCATAGGCACCTTAAACTTATTGATTTAAAGTTGTTTGTAGAAAAAAGTTAGATATTTCAGAAGGCGTAGAATCTTTGACCGGGCTTTCCACAGGGATTTCCTGATCTGGAGATAATTCAAACCGGCCCTCAGCGAGAAACAGGAGCAGATGTCTCGCTAGTGAATTTCTTAAAATGCCATTTTTTCCAGTTAGGTGGTTTGCTGCAGTGGTGGCAGAAATACCGAAACAAAAGCATCAAAGGCACCAAAAGCACTCAAATAGACCAAAAATGATCTGCCTGAGCAGATGCCATCAGCGGTAAGTTGTTGGAGTGGGAGAAGGCATCACCGCAGGCGTTTGGATCTCTTTCCCACATTTCCATGCTTATTGATGCTTCCACAGAAGTAAGGCTACGCAACGGCGGCCGCCTCCCACGTGTCTCCATGAGAGTTGTGAAACTGCAGGAAAGAGAAGCGGAGAAGGTCCGGCCTCACTTTGCAGCACTGACCTCTTGGGTCAACCCCAAGATGGTGTCAAAGGTCAAATCTGATTGATTCCTTTTTCAAGTTCCTGCTCGCAGGTTGGGCTCAAACTGTTTTCAGCCCAGGTGGAGAACGGACAGATTTCTGAGTGAGTCTGAGATCCCACACGGAGATATGATCTTCCTCTCCATCAGATTAAGGAGGGAATAAACCTCTCTGCAATTAAAACTTCTTAAACTCCACCAGCTGTGATTTCCCGCTTCGCCGAACAAACTCACGATATTAACTTTAAGCCGACCACCAACGTCCAACATCATTTAAAGCTTTAAATTTGAAATTTTTATATATATATATATATTTTTTTTTTTTTGATGGGTCTTTATTAATCCCCAAAGAGGAAATTCAAATATCTGAGCAGCTCAAAAGAGAGAAAGTGACAGAAGAAACCAGGATTAAATATAATATAACTAGAGAAAAGCACTCAGAGTGCGAAAAACTCCGTCGAGGCGCAACATTACCTCAGGTTTACGAAAACCTCCTGCAGATTTCTCCATTAACCCTTTAATGTCCCGCTCAATGGTTTGGTTGAGTCTCTATTTCTTATCGAAAAAATTGTGACCGAACCTGTTTATAATCCGACCCAGTAGCAGCTTGTGTATGCTAAAGAGTAAGGGGCCAAGGATGGAGCCCTGGGGGACGCCACAGGTCAAACGCCCTCATACCGCCTCCCCCTTCCCAGAAGCTCGGCACCATGGGTGATCGGGGCTTCTGTTCTCCTGCCCCTCGTCTGTGGAATGCCCTCCCTGACCATCTGAGGGCTCCACAGACGACTGAGACTTTTAAAAAAGGACTTAAAACTTTACTTTTTAGCAGAACCTATAACTTTTAAGTATTTTTTATTGATGCTTTTATCTGCTTTTACCTTGTAGCACTTTGAGATTTGGTCCAAATGTAAAGTGCGTTATAAATCAATGTATTATTATTATTATTATTATTAACGGGTCCACCGAGGAAGAAGCATTAACGATTAAACAGATTTAGGTTTCTTCATTCAACCAAAAAAAAAGTCTTTTAAGGGTCAAATAGTTTTCTAAAAACCTGCTTTAACATTAATTTGTCTTTATCTTATTAAAATTAACTATTTTCCATGAAAAACAGTATCAAACCTCCCAATCTGGGTGACCAAATCATATTAGCTAGCCACACCTATTCAATCTCTATGACGCACCTTCATCGTTAGCCCATCATCATCATCATCATCATCATCAACAAATGTCTTTTTAAATATGATTCTCTCCATCTTCATCTTACTCTTTCATGCTGCTAGTTCACACATGTGCCTCTTCTCAATTACCTCATATTCCTCCTCCTCCTCCTCATCATGATCGTCTCAGCAGAGTCATCAGCCACCACCTCCAGCATGGAACCTGCTGCTGTTTGGATCACAATCCCCCCCCCCACAGACTCTGAGCACCATAGACCGTCTGACTGCCACACATCCTCTGCTGTAATCAACATTCATCTTTTCTTCACTCCACGTCTCTCCTGATTGAAATTAAATTCAGTGAATTGATCGGATCCAACTATTTATGATTCACCTGGATGTCAAAGATGTAGGTGACAAATGCTGGCATGCAGCATTTAGTTGCATTCACATAATGAGGAGAGTGTGTGAGAGCGAGGAGGTCAGGAACCATCGACCGGAGTCCGGCCGAAGCCTCGTATGAGAGTCATGAGAAGAGTTGAGAAGAGTCGTTGAACGTTTCTGTGGGCCGGTGAAGAGCCGAATCTGATCCGGTCCGGGACAGAACAGCCTTTTCTTCAGGGTCTTTCTGAATTTTAAATGAACTTCACCTTAATCTGCTCTTTCACCAGAGGAAGGGAGGAACAGGAGGTGGTGGAGGAGGAGGAGGAGGAGGAGGAAGAGGACGAGTCGGAGGAGGAGGAGGAGGAAGAGCACGAGGTGGAGGACGAGGTGGAGGAGGAGGAGGAGGAAGAGCACGAGGTAGAGGACGAGTTGGAGGAGGAGGAGGAGGAAGAGCACGAGGTGGAGGACGAGGTGGAGGAGGAGGAAGAGGACGAGTTGGAGGAGGAGGAGGAGGAAGAGCACGAGGTGGAGGACGAGGTGGAGGAGGAGGTGGAGGAGGAGGCACTGCCAAGTTTCTGATGACACCCGTGACCTGTGAACGTAATTAATGTTTCAAGTTTGCAAATGTTTCAAGTACGCCATGAGGCTTCTTGTGTTGTTGCACGTGTGTAGGTGTGTGTGTGTGTAGGTGTGTGTGTGTGTAGGTGTGTGTGTGTGTGTGTAGGTGTGATGTGTATGGGTTGGATGTGCACGTGTAGGTGTGTATGTGTAAGTGTGTATGTGTAGGTGTGTAGGTGTAGGTTTGTACGTGTAGGTGTGTATGTGTAAGTGTGTATGTGTAGGTGTGTAGGTGTAGGTTTGTACGTGTAGGTGTGTATGTGTAAGTGTGTATGTGTAGGTGTGTAGGTGTAGGTTTGTACGTGTAGGTGTGTATGTGTAAGTGTGTATGTGTAGGTGTGTAGGTGTAGGTTTGTACGTGTAGGTGTGTATGTGTAAGTGTGTATGTGTAGGTGTGTAGGTGTAGGTGTGTAGGTGTTAGTAGGTGTGTGTAGGTGTTTAGGTGTGTAGTTTTGTAGGTGTGTGTGGTTGTGTAGGTGTTTATGTGTGTACTTGTGTGTGGGTGTGTTAGTATATAGGTGTGTTGGTGTGTAGGTGTTTATGTGTGTAGTTTTGTAGGTGTGTTGGACTGTAGGTATGTTGGTGTGTGTGCGTGTGTAGGTGTGTTGGTGTGTAGGTATGTTGGTGTGTGTGCGTGTGTCTGTGTGTGTGTGTGTGTGTGTGTGTGTGTGTGTGTGTGTGAGGGCTTCCCGGCAGAGAGGCCTGAAGCCTCGCGGGGTTAATGATGCTGTCAGTACTGCGGCTGAGAGGGAGGGGATCAGACAGCATATAAAGATCTGGACTATTTATAATCCTGTTGGTATAAATGACTTCTGTACTAATAGGAAACAGGAATAACGAGTGTCTCTCCGCTCACTCTGCTCTGACCGATGGAACCCGCCACTCCATTTATTGTTGCACATATTTGTGGTCGATGCAATTCCTATTAAACAACTCATTCACATAATAATATTTCTCGTTGTAAAAGTAAACCGGCGGTAATTATGAATGGATGAGTCATAAAAAAAAACAACAACAACAGAGAAATACTCTGTTATTGGACATAAGAGGAGTTTTCAGACTGAATGTGACTTTTAGTCGCAGTAAACTGTATATTTTCATTAGAAGTTTTGAATTATTGTACAACTTAATCAATAAAAGCAGATTTTTTTTTATGGAATTGCAAATAGAATAAAGGAAATCTGTGTTCCTAAGTAAACAAAAGACCCTTAACAATTATGTAACCGTAACTAAAGATGTCTTACTCGGAAAAAAAATCAAAATAAATCATCAGAATTGTGTTTCATGTGATCCTTTTGGTCTATTTTATACCTTTTTTTTCTTTTAAGCAGAAATAGTTCAGGGTTTGTTTTTTGTTTATTTATTGCTTCAGGGACAAAATCCAAACAGAGATAAAAAACATTTTTACATGTTATACAACAGACTAGAAAATGACAAAAACATATATATATTAAAGCTAATTTATTTTTAAAGTGTATATATTCTATTTAAATGTAAAATTTCCATATAATTTTGGATTCTAATAAACTTAATAAGATGCATTTTTGTCAATAAAATGATGAATGAACCAAGTAAAAATTTATGTAATAATTATATGTGTTTTAAATACATTTTCCACTCAAAACAACATAATGTCCTGAAAAATGACTTATAAACAATCTCATAAATTTTAACTAATAGAATCCTGCTTGTTCTACAATTAAATTTTTTAACCTGACTCCATTTTATTGTTTTCATAATTAACACATTTACGCTGATTCCGTGAAATTTGAATACATTTTTTTGAAAGCATGATTATTTATATAAAACCAAAGCGATTAAAATATTTAAACTTTAACTATGCAACTATCTATCTTTTTTTTTTTTTGAGTTATCTAATATGAAGAAAAGTCACGACGTCAGCGTTTTTCTCCAATTCTGTTCTTCAAAATAGTTTCGCAACTTTCAAAATGAAATTAGTCGTTTGGAGTAGTGAGGTCACAATGTGGCTATAGCTGCTTCTGTTCCTTTGATGTTTCTTTGGGGGCTGGAGCTGTGGGCTTGGTTTCAAGAGTTCCTTTGATTTTCCTTTGGAGGGTGGCGCTCGGTGGGCTGAACTGAGTCGCCGAAGTGGAAGGCGCAGGACACGAGCAGCGAGAGTATTTCAAGTTGACTTTATTTGTATTGCCCAAACTCACAAATTGCCTCGATTGGGTTTCAGAACACACACACACACACACACACCCACACACACTTAGAGAAATTATCTTTTATTCCTCTCCTCCGTTGCATTAAAAAGTGTCGCAGTTTGAAGCAGAGATATTAATAACTTCTGTCAAGAGAAAACAAAAAAAGTGGCTGAAAAACAGTACAGTGGTTGCGAGAAACAATATGAGGAATTGTTTTTTTTTCAAATAAACAATTATTGTTTATTTGAAAGAAACAAACAAAAAAAAAACAGCCGGAGGGACCAGAGAGTTTAGAAAACACACAGACACGAAAACATTTTGCAGTTCATTTGAATGAAATAACTTCCGGGAGCAGAAATACTTCCCTTTTGCAGGAATACACTGTTATTGCTTTGGAAATAGTTTTAAGTGTAATCGGCTTCGTGCCACACGTATGTCATAGCGAGGCTCCAAACCAAATTAAAGTCTGAGGATCAGAGTTTGCTGTGAGGCGTGATGAAAGCGTCGTGATGAAAAACTCTCTCAGGCCCGTTTCTTACAACTTTAAATAATAAAAAGAACCACAGAGAAGAAATGATGACAACATCCACATTACAGTACACGACAAAGAAGAGAAAGGCGTTATTACCGCATTTGTGACGGGTTATAAATGTGTAATAACACTTTTTCTACTTAATAACATAATTCTATCTCCTCCTGAAGCACAAGCCGCATTTTGTCCGTGGCGCCGGCTCACAGGAGGTTGAATCGCTTCTGCGAAATACAGGCACTGGATTTATGAGCCATAAGAACAACATCTCCTTTAAAGGAGTTCCTGGTGTCATGAAGGAGGAATATCAGTCATACAGGAAGTGGAGACACAGAAAAAAAAAAGAAGAAGCTTTTGAGCTACAAGTGTGACCTTTCAGCGGCGGTGAACCCTGTAAACGCCGTCGCGACTCAGTCTGCGGCCAAACATGTAGACAAACGTTGAAGGGATGCGCCTGAAGGCACCGTGAATGCTGAATAAGGAGTGCGCCTGAAGGCACCATTCATGCTGTAATACTCCAACCTGATTGGAACACTGTGTATTATATAGAGAGAGGATACGACCTTTGGAGCTGCACATTATATTACATTCATAATATACATCCTTATATATACACATTATATTGTGATTATAATATTGTTCGCGCTCTCTCTCTCTCTCTCTATCTCTCTTCCGCTGACTTGAACCCTGCTCCTTCACGGAGGGCTTTAGTCGGCGTGTCGTAGGTCCAAACTACACCGGATTCAGCGCCGCGTGTCCTCGGGTCTCCGGTAAGACACACGTTAAGTTGGAAGTAGATCAGACGAAGGCTTCTGAAGTTACTCGGAGGACTTAGAGACAGACGGACACAGATTCTGTACTAGTATTTCAAGTTATGGTGAAAAAGAATAAAAATATTTGTGCATAAAATCTGTCTTTGTGACATTTCCCTCCATCTTGTGGTTCAGGTGAAAACACGAAGCTGATCAGAGGCTTCAGCTTCAACTCTTTACTTTCCGTGACTTTTGTTTTTGATGGCATCTTAAATCCCGCACAATACGACGAAAGGACAGGAAAAGTGATTATTTGTCTCCGGACAAAAGTAACAATGTCATCCAATCCAGAAAACGTATTTCATTTTCTGATGGCGTTCAGTGCTGTGGTAGATTTTGAGATGATGAGGTCATTTGAATGTCATGGTTACTCTTAGAGGAATCTGTTGCATGATTTGACAGAATATCATTTTGTAGGATGCAGCTGTGCTGTGAAGCCTCTACGGGGAACATGATTGCATTTAAATCAGAAAGCGTCACACATATTGGAGGACAGTACAGTAATGATGCATCATGGGTACATATGAGTCGACGGAAATTCAAAATTCCGGCCCATAACTGAGGCTTAAGTCGGCAAAAAGCGTCTCTTTAAAGTGACAGGTAGAAGCGCTTCATCTTCCAGGAGTAAAAACAACACAGGAGACGGCTGAATATTTAAAACATGAAGTTTGAAGACCGTAGAAAAACGCTGGTTCTGCGGTGTCGTTTTTTTTTCAGAAGGCGTGGGACAGCGCCACCGTGACGTCATCACCGCCGGATTGGGCAATTATCTGGAGGGGTTGGATGAAAGAGGCGGCTTTCATCATGCAGGATTTATCGGTTTCCATGCAGTAGTACAGCCACACGCTCACAGAGAGGCTGGGGTCGCTGTCCGAGGCCTTTATGACCGATGGCAGTTTGGTGACGATGGAGACGGGCTTCGACAGATCCGCAATGTCACCGGTGACTGCAGCGCTTCCCAGTAACGCCTCGTAACCTGCGGACGGCAAAATACACTTTAAATACATAAATAAATCAATAAATATATAAATAAATCAATAAAAGAAGAAAAAATAATTATCTGGAGTTCTAGTGAAGCTAACGTGCTAACACTCGCTAACCGACTAGCACAGCCGAGCTTTCAGTTTTCAGTTTTCAGCTTATTGTGTTAGAATAAACACAATAAGTATCGGTCAAACTCAAATATTGGCCTGGTGATGGCGCCACAAGAAAAAGTTTAAGAGATCACAGTAAACCATCCAGATGTCGTTTCATAAATGGTGCTAGATTTAAAGTTATTACTGGACCTGTACCGGATAAATAAATAATCATCTGACGGAAATGAGGAGTGAGAATCACCTCCGTCCTTCTGTATGTAACAGAAATGTCATTTTTCCATCTCAAGTTCGGCCTCTTGTCCATGACATCATCCTGCTGCCCTTATTCATCTTTGATTGTTGTCGTTTTTGGGCGACTCGTTTTTTAGCCGTCGCTTTTAAATCAGCATCTATTAAATTGTTTTCTTTTATCTACTTAAACGAAAACAAAAAAACCCCCAGCATGTTATGATTATAATTCACCAAACTTTCATCAAAAGAAGGAAACAGCTAATATCAGAAGAAAAACGCGAAACGCTCCAATCTGGATCCAAAACCGGTCGCAGTTCCTCCAGCGTCTGAATTCAAGGTGCGTCTGCTAAATCTGCTGCGTGGCGGTCCCGCCCTGTATCAGCTCAGACCCGCTGAATCAGATGGAGTCAGGGGTGACGACATTCATACAGTGTCGGGGGCTGTGGGGTGGGGGGGTGGGGGGTTATTTTTAGGGAACAAGCACACAAAATCGAAAGAGACACCAGCCCCGAAAAGATTAATGAAAGTCCAAAAGAAACGAATGAATTTGAACTGTGAGAAACGGTTCTGCTAGAGGGACGTTCAGACGCGCGACAGCTGTGATTAATGGGGCTGATGCCCGACATACGGTCCCAGGGAGGCTTTTTCTAAAAAGAGATGGAAGAAGAAGAAGACGAAGAAAAAGAAGACGAGGAGAACAACAAAACTATTTCCCTCCGCCGTGCACTTCTGACGCGATCCATTAAAATTCCAGCCTCTGTTCTGATCGGATCAGCGTGAGTCTAGACTGGATATAATAGAGGAGCGGAGGATCACGTAACATGGCCCGCTGGCTAATTATGTGAACCCAGCCATGTCATCTTATCAGAATAGTCTAAAAATAGCCCGCTGATATCGCTCCGTCGCTCAGAATGATGGAAAGACTTTTGTTCCTTTTTTGAATGAACGGACCATCGGCCCCATATCTCTCTCCTCTTCCTGCTCAATCCCTCGGATCAGACCACTGAGGATTACAATTTGAGAACATCGAACAAAGCCTTTTTTTTTTTGTTGAATAGTATCAAGCAGCCTATAACGCGTATAAAAAAAAAAAACCCGGCCATATCATGAATAACCGTCGCCGGTGCGTTCAAAGACGCCCTGACTGATAGACGCGTATCATCAGCCCCTCGGCCCAGAACCACACGACCCAAATGTGGGCTAGCAGAGCGAGAGCGTGATAGCTGAACAGAGAAAATGAAGGTCAAGCATCGTTCACTTCCATTAGTATTTGAAATACTCACGCATCGCAGACCAAAATAGGATCTGAGAGGAGAGCGTGAGTGGCTCGGATTCAAAGTGTATGTCATAACACATGCAGGGAGCAAGTTTGGGACGGAACTCTAGCCTGAAAGCTAAAAACTAAAAAGAAGGAAAAAAACGTCAGAAAAATGTGAGATGGAAGAAAACTCGGGGGTATTCTGGAAGCAGCATCAACGCCGCCGTCTCAGATCCTTCCTGCGAACGCCAAAACTCAGAAACTACCAAATGGATCCCTTTCATCCATTATAGCCCAACAGACCTCAGTGTGAGGAAGAAGTGGATTGATTTTTGGGAAATGTTGGCTGCTTATTTCCAACACTAGGCGGAGATTTTTCCGGAAAACACTGTAACGTTGCGGATCTAACTTCCTAACCGTCGGTCCAATTTAGTCCAAATCTGGTGCAGATGAACGGACTGGAGGAGATCCATCTTCTATGGATCTTTTTTTTTAATTTTGCACGTACCTAGACCATAATTTCCTCACTAGGGGGAGATTTTTAGCGAAACACACTGTGGACATAACTTCATGTTTAATATGAGGGGTTCAATCAGGGGGATTCCTTGTATAACGCAGGGGATGGGGGTCTTTTTTCGGGGATATACCCTGGCTGTCGCGGGACGACAGCGTTGGACTAAATTTTCACTTTGGAAAGTGATTGAAGGACAATCCAGCGTCTAAAGTTAATATTAATGAATCGTCCCTGGCACAATAAGAGTTCAGGCAAATGGGAATGAAGGTGACCCCACCAGGGTCTACTTGTCGGAGGGTCCGTGAGCAAGACCCGGAAACCCTGGCTAACCGGGCGCTTCAAAGGCTCCGCCCACTGCTCCCTCAGGGATGGCTCAAATGCAGAGAAATACTTCCACTATGTTGTACTGTGTATGTGATCAATAAAGGATTTCCTCTTCATCTTCTTCTTCTTCTTCTGAATGCCCCCCGTCAACGTGCAATCGTCCAATCACAGCTGAGCAACCGTCTGTTGAGCTTCTCCACACGTGGAAGTGTCGCATGGAGAGTTTGTATTAGTTATGTTGTAGTCATAGCAGATCCCACTGTGACTCAATGATGACGATAAATACAGTTAACTAGTTTTTCTGAGCTCAGGAATAAAACAAGACAGATTTCTGCCAAAAACGTTCGATAGGCAAAACCGACTGTCTGCTAGAAGCAGGAAACCGGCTTTCTGTCGACCTTTCTGGAATATCAAAAACCCGTTTCTTCCCCAGGGAGAGGCTGAGATGTCGATCATGGGTGTCAAATCACACCCCCTCATAGATTCATCTTCATCTAATACCTGCACAGGAGTTTTTTGAATAATGGCTGAGCTGCGTCTCACCGTCGGCGGAGAGAACCCAGCAGCTGGGGGCCTCTTCAGTCAGCTTGGTCCCCTCTGGAAGTGACAGGGTGAGTGATATGACGAGAGTCTGGCCTGCTGAGACCGCCACCGGTGGCATTTCTTTCCTTGCAGCCGATTTAGGCAGCTTGGGGGCTTTAGCAGGCGCCGGGGGCTTCGCAGGAACTGAGTCTGGGCAGTCTGCCGACATGAGGAACTGGAAAGTAAAAGGATTGGGATGTTTGGAATAAAGAGGAGCAAAGGGGGCGAATGTGAGCTTCATTCACACACATGGACACACACACACACACACACACACACAGTGGTCTCACCAGTGAGACGGTCTTGGAGTTGAGGTCTAACACTTTGATTTGGTGGTTGTTTGTATCAGCCACGTAGAGAAGTCGGCCGCCGTCACCAACGCAGAGTCCTCCGGGTTCATTGAAGCAGGAACTGTTAAATCCGGGGCCCAGAGTGTCTCCGGCCACTCCAGTACCGGCTACTGTGATGCACTGCTTTGTGCTGGGATCCACCACCTTGATCTGAACATCATCACACAAGGGCGTGGGTGGAGACGTCAATAAAAACAGGGTTATGGAAAAGATGTTGACGTGTTCCCTATGGGGGGGGGGTTCATGATCTGAGCTCAGTGTACAGACTCAACTACCTGACCGATTACGACAAACAGAGGCATCAAATGTGGAGAGAGCACAGTGCGCCTTTGAACTGCCGGCATGTGTCTTCTTACCTTGTGGTTGTAGGAGTCAGCCACATAGAGCAGGCTTTGTTCGGGCGCCCAGGCAGCACCCAGAGGATGCTGCAGCTTAGCGTCGACTCCTTTCCCGTCGACATCCCCAAATGCAAAAAGGTTCTGGTTTCGAAGGAGACAAAAGTTTCAGAGCGAGCCAAGAAAGTGCACAAAGAGACACAGGTGAAGGTCACCTGTGTCTTATATCTACATAGGTCAAAAGAGCAGAATCTCCCTTATAAGTTCGTGAAATGCCTCACACTGATTTCGGAACAAAACCGTCAGTAATAAAGCCACAAAGTCTTCATTATCCTAAAAGGGTTTGTGAATTATTCATACGGGAGTGAAGACGCCACGTTCGCAAGGATCCCCGGAGGAGTGACTCTCTTTAAATCATATTAGTCACCAGCCTAAAAATAGTTGGAGGAGCCGTGCTTGAGGTGTGCAACAGTATTAATGATAAACACTATTAAAATATTAAATGGAAAGGGTTATTATGGGGTAGGGTTGTTTTAAAAAGACAGTTCTTCATTTTTTTTCTATCTGAAAGACACAAAAAGCTAACAAAAAGAGTCAGAGAGCGCAAAAACTCCGGCAAGGCACATCAGTACTCAGTAGTTGCCAGCCTCTGAATCTACTGACAACTCCAACAAACTCTCTGAGTATCTCTCAAATACTCTGTAGTCGCTCGTCTCCTTCGACTTCCATTTCAGCGCCTCTGTTCAGCCCACTTGACCTCAGCACCAACCCCAAAATAACATGAAAGGAATCAAAGCAGCTCTTGAAACTGAACCCCCAGCTCCATCCTCAATGAAACATCAAAGGAACAAAGGATCAAAGGCAGCAATAGCTACATTGTGACGCCACAACTCCAAACAGCTTATTATTTTATCTTTATTTTGTTTCAGTACAACATGGCCAGGGTATTAAAACCAGCCAACAAGCAACTTGTGAGAAGAAAAAAAAAGAAGAAATAAATAACTTTGGATTATGAATAGCTCTCAGCTCAGTGAGGAAACTTTATTTATAAGCAAATTTCACAAACAGGGCAAATTCCGAGTGCTTGACACAGACGAGAAGAGACCGCAGCGATAATTTGACCACCTCCGCTGGAAATAGAAACAGATCTTTAGGAAAAATCAGTGAGTGGGTTCACTTGTGATCAAAGGAGAAGCTTCACAACAAGTGTGTGAGATGTTCGGAGTCTGACGGAATGCTCGAAATAAAGCCCAAAAGCGTTTGATGGTAGTATTGACCAGTGTTACCATGAGTTGGCTGAGAAAATCGATGCCAGCCTCATATTTAGCAAACATCTCTGAGAGCGTTATCAGTGTTCTCATCTCAGCCATAACATTATAACCACCCACAAGTGAAGCCGGAGTGACATTGATTATTTCAGTACAATGGTATTGGTCAGATAGTGGGATTTTTTTTGGCAGCAAGTTGTCCTGGAAGCTGATGATCCCGCAGAACCACTGTTTGGAACTGGTGAAACGTAAACGCTGGTTCTGGCAGAAACGTATCGGAACACACAGTGCCTTGCAGAGCGGTTTGGGCGCCAAAAGGGGAACAATTATCAATATGAGGGAGATGGTTTTAATGTTATGGCTGCACAGTGTACTGCCAAGTAATGTGCAAACATGAGGCTGTCAGATGCACATTGACTTGTACCAGCTTTCATCCCGCTAGGTGTCATACTCCATGGAACAGTAGTCTGATGCCGACCGTTACCGGCTCTGCCGTCTTTAATCAACTGTTTGTGGTTCACATTCATAAACTTTCTCATGCGTGATACTGCGCGATACTGCGCTCGTGGGCCTTTTTGAAAATACACAACAAATATAAAGCATTGTATTGTAACTTTGAGGGCCCGTATAGTACAACCACAAATTGTTGGCAGGCTTCGACAACAAGCGAGAGAAGCTCCCAGTGTATATTTATAGCCTTTCAAAATCAATAATTGCAATCTGTGGAGAAACGGCCATGAAAGTGTGTGAATGCCTGTAAAAAAAGAAAAAAGAAGCTTTGAGCAGCAACTAATAGTTATTAAAGTGATTTCAACGGGTGCGAGTGTAGAAGATTAATCTGCAGGTTTATTGCTGTATTAGAGTTTTCCTGTGAGGGATGGAGATAGAGCCACTGGAGATTCTTCAGTTTTTGTATTTGTAATATTTAGTGAATTGTTAAATATTATTATAAAAGAACGGTAATATTAAAAACACTAAAATGGATGTAAATAGACCATTTAAATTAACAAATTGCAATTTTCTTGGCTGATTCCGATTTTGATAAAGTCTGACCGGCCGATTAGGATTGTTTTTCTTTAAACCTTTAAAACCGTAATGAGTAATGTATTTAAAGTGCCCTTATTTTGAAGGATTGCAATGGAAGTAAGGCTGTTCGGTATTGTGTATGCATTCTGACTTGTCTCCGGTCTCCTATACCGATTGTGTGACATTTTGAAGTGAAAATAAAACTTTGTGAACCTCGTTCAGTCAATTTTATTTTAAATATTGTCTTTTTTCAGGGACTTCAGGGCCCCTGGCTGACTCTGAGCTCCCGCTAGCTTAAGCCCCCCTACTAACGTTAGCATCTTAACTTGCCGTGTTCCTCGGGGTGATTAAATGTGAAGTGTGTGATTAAGTTCTGTGTGCTGAACGTTTTCGGGGTTGTTCCTCGACAGCTTATTTTGTTCTTACTGGTGTTACAAATTGCGAGCGTTGTGTTTTTTTTCTGGTTTACTTGTGAGATGTTTGGAGCCGTTGTAGCTCATGCTTGGTGCATGTAATGGGTAACCGGCCCCGAGGGAGGCCGCTTGGCCGATTGCGGATTTCATCAAACTAGGCCTTCCGGCGCCGATGGATTGGTGCGCCTCTCTGTGAGGAACTGCAGCTCATCTGTGTACCATGTGTGTGGTTGAATAACAATGAAACAGAGTTGGACTGTTGCAAGCTCACCATTGGGTCTCTCTCCCCCCCGACCAGCAGCTTGACAGCTCCGTCTTTCAGTGCCAGCGTGCGGATGGTGCTGCTTTCACTATCAGCCACATAAAGACAGCTCCAGGGTTCCTCTGGGGCCCAAGCCAGGCCGGAAGGCTGAGCAAAGCCAGCCTTGTGGGGATAGGAGTTATTTCGGTTCTCCTCATTGCCGCTGCCTGCCCATCGGACGCATGTCCCCGCCGTGGAATCACTGAAGGAAACAGAAGATTTGAGGACTTGAGTAAATGGCTGGATATGCAGAATTTCCCCCAAAAAGGAGGGGATGTGAATTTTTTTATCAATCGCCGAAAAAAGATTTCTTTGACGATTGTTTGTAATGATGGAGTTCATTTCTACAGTTTCATTTTGTTTCCTGTTGACATATTGTTTTTCGTTCTCATCACTGGCTTCCTGTGAAACTGGCAGCCACAGAGGGAGAAAGTAAAACACCTGAAGGAGTTCTTTCTTCTGCTTTTAATTCATTCTTTGCTCAGGGAAGAGTTATTTGTGGCTTTTGGATGGAAGCCATGTGCCAGTCTCTCACCTTCCTCTGGGCAGTTTTCCATCTGCTAGGAATAGAGCCCAAACCTGGTGGGTACCCGCCATGGCTATCCACAGCACGTTATCTTCAACGCCGCCTACAGAAGGACAATAGACGCGCGGATTAAATGCACAGGAAACAAAACTCACAGATTCCACACAACAAGGACCTCGGATGACTTCTTCTGGTTTTCTGCCAGTAACCTTGACTAGCATCCAAAATTAGCTTTTCAATTCCAGGTCATTATTTTTGGCCGTGTGCCAGCTCACATGGACTCCGCTGTCCCCATGATGGATGGATGGATACACACACACACACACACACACACACAGCATCTCTGTTGTATTTTAAATGCAGCCCAGAAGTCGGGCCTTCTCCATCACATCGGACAGACCGTCGGGCACCTTTGGAGGAACGGCGGCGCTCCGCCTCGCGGCATCAGGGTTAATGTGGTGCAGCAGGAGTTGAAAAGGTGGGCGGCACGCGTTCGCAATTATTCATGAACGTGGCGAATAAATCATGAATATACAATGAGTGTTTGGATGGATGCTTTCGTAGAGTTAAAGGTCTGATACCACATCCTCGGACCATGTGGACGTCTCCAAACAGCAGGTTCTGCCCGTCATCCGTCAGCCCGTGAATTAAATGCGACGAAGACTGATTGAAATGTCATAATATTAAAAACATCGACTCCTACTTAAACTTACACGACTATAATTAACTGCTCCGTCGGGTTAACGGGGCGGGAGCATTTCAATCTTTGGTTTGCTTTCGGAAAATATGTATGATCAAACATCAAACGTTACGGCGCCTCCGGGTTGAAGAAGCACGTAGGTTCACAATGTTGACCCCGAGGGAAGAAAGTTAGATGAAAGTAGATGACATAATAACTTGAAATGTAGTTAAAATACATTAAGTGAGCGAATTCCTAGCGAGAAAGAGGAATAAAAAAAAAAAGCTAAAGATATAAGGCCTCGTCATCCTTCAGCGAAGAAATTACTTCAAAGATTGGAATAATATTTACTTTAAATTATCCATCGGACTAAAGCGTGTTGAAAATATAAATTATAACCGTGTTAGTACTATGTAAAGATGGATAGCAGCTTTAGATGAGAATGATCTGGATGGGAGTGAGTCTCAACTAGAAAGTATTCGTCTGGTAGAAAATTAGACATATGGCCTTAATGTGAGAAAAACCCTGATATGAATAAGTTCAAATGTGCCTTGAATGGAAAAAATAGGCCAACTGAAGAAAACGTTTAGACCATGCCCACCTTGAGGCCCCCCCGAAAGCATGTGAGGAATTTCACTGTATTCTGAAATAGAGTTTTTCCAAAATTGCAACGGTGGATATTAGCTTAGCTACGATGCTAATAGGAATAAGAGGATAACTCTGGGTAGGGGTTTTGAAATATTCTCTTTGCCCTGATTGTTTCTGAAGTCTTTCCTCATGTTATGTCTTAAGTGATGTACGCACCATCCTGTCCTAAGGACACAAGACAGCCTGACCTTGTCCTGACATTGTAAGCATCTTCATCTTAGTGGGAAACTTCTGGGGTATTAAGATGATATTTTCTTACTTTATTATGAAGGTTAATGGTTCTGGGTTTTTGTTATCGTTTCCTCTTTTACTTTATAAGTTGGTTCCTTGTGTCTCCGTGATTGCTGAAAGGTCTCAGCTGCTTCTGGGTTTGGTTAAAGTGTGTGTCCGCCCTCCTTCCTTTGTGGATTTTGATGCGGATGTTTCACGTCTCTGCTTCTTAGCCTTCCTAGATCTTCATGTAAGTCGTTCAGAATTGTTATTAGGTCTAGTTTTATGTCTCTGCCTTGAATAAAGTCGTCTGGACCTGAACCGAAGCGAAGATAAAGAAAATGTTTGACACTTGCCAACATTTGATTTGACCAACAGATGGAAGATTGTCCAAATTTATCAAATCCATATTCTGTAATCAGAATCTACAAGATTAATCTGGTAATTTGATGGAGGAAAAGAAAAGGAACTGCTAAATCAGGAGGATTTCTTGAGGTTTTTAGGGAATGTCCAGCTGGGAGAAGACCCTAGAGTAGACCCAGAGTTTAATGAGGGGATTACATATTCTAGGTAGCCTGGGGACTCCTCATAACCTCCCAGGAGGAGGTGGAATCTGCTTCCACTGAGACTACACCCCGGATTAGGACAAAGAAAATGGAGACTGTGGTGAATCTCTGTGTACGACAACAACTCTCTGCTAATTCGATGAAGTTAAGAGGGATTAAACTGGGTTTAAAAAAAAGAAAAAGGTTTTGTGCTTCATAAAAGAAAAAACAAAACTACCTTTTTCTTTGTGGGGTGTGTATTCAGGTGATCACTCCTGAATACACACTCCAACTCAACACAAGTCACATCCTGTTAAGACGTTTTATCTTCTTCACGATCAGCCTAACGTGACCAAACGGCATCCAGGCTCTCGGACACAGAGGGGGTTGTGAACTCTCTCCCACCTTTTATTGATGGTGTGGATAGAGGAAGAAACACCATCAGTAGAATAGAGGGGAGTTGCGTGAAACCGAGGACAAGCGCCGAGGAGCAGGCGCCAGCGTCATGAGACTCACCGGCGATGGTGCCAAGAGTCACGTCCCAAGGAGAGCTGATGGGCTGCTGAGGCCCTGTGGCTCCGCCATCTTTGTCTGTGCCTTGAGTGCCCACTCCAGCCAGAGTGCTGACTCTTCCCGCCAGCAGATCAATCTGATGCGGCGAGAGAACCACAGCGAGGGATAAATCTACAGATAGAAATCAGCAGAGACACATTTAAATCCTTTATCTCAACTGTTAGATGCGGGACGGCACCTTTCGGATCAGGTGGTTTTCTGTGTCGGCCACATACACAGTGTTGCCTTTAATTGCCACCCCCTGAGGGGAGTTAAAAGAAGCTTCGCAGAAGTCGCCATCTTGTCTCCCGCTTTCAGGCCCTGGGATATAAGAAAAGAACTCAATGAAAACTACAGTTCAGTGTGAGCTTCAATACCTTATTGTTGGGTTAGGTTAAGCCCAGATAATAAATGTTTCTTCCAGACTTAATGCCTTTTACCTGTCGCCCCTGAAACACTCGTACGGACACATAAATAAAGGCACTAATCTGACATCAGACAGAACTGTCGGCTGTGTTTACGTTTCTCGCAGATTTTCCATTTTCGCGGTCACAAGGGTTTGACAATGAAATCTGTACATCATCAGACGAGGATTTTCCACACATTTAACACTAAGCATCTGTGAAACTAAGCATCTGTGATTCTGTGGGTCTCATAAAGTCTTTGACGTTGAGGGACTGCAGAGACTAGTCTGAATATTCCATTTTAGAGAGTCATTTCTCTTTTAGAAAGAAGGTTATATATTTTTTTGTCATATTTTCTGCTTGACCTTTGAAGAAATTAAAACAAGTATAGATATAGATAGATATTTATATAGATAAATAAACACAGGCAATTTCAACATGGCAGGTTCATACAGACGTACTCGCCCATTCACAGATGGTTTAACATCTTTCAGAGGTCCAAAATCAGCCATGATAGTGTGAAGCCAAATATTCTTGTATTGAACGAAAAACAATTGGCAAATGGCCAATGTTGCATGTTTATGGCCTAAGCACATGCTTATGTTTCCCATTGCTGCTTGATTTATTTTAAGTGCTCTTACTTTGAAGGATCATAGCGGAAGTAGGGTTTTGTCAGCATTGTGCATGTGTTCTGACCCGAGGAAATTAACGTACGCCATGTCCTCCTCGCGGTGTGTTTCTTCAACCAATTGTATGACATTTAGAAGTGAAAGTAAAACTTTGGAAGCCTCGTTCAGTCCAATCAGTACGTGTTCTATGTTAGCTTTGTCCTTCAAGAGACGCTAATGGATAAAGCTCAAGTACAAAACCCTCTGGACCAAACCCCACTGTCATGACATGTGGACACGATCAATTGTAAATAAGATTCAAACACATATTTGAAATTCACATTTTGAAATCAACACGTTGCATAACGTTCTCCGCATCTTACCTCCGATGGCGTGCAACAGCTGTCCGGTCGATGACACCACCAGAATCTGGTGATGTCCCGTGTCTGCTATGGCCAGTGTTTTGTTGGCGTTATCGATGGCAACTTTCCCGGGATAAGACAGGACGCTTGACGGCAGGGAGTCCCGGTACAGCTTCATCCCCACTGCATGTGGGCTCAGCAGACCCCGCTCTCTGTAGTAATGGAGGGCGCAGTCTGTAAAAGGAAGCAGCCTGTCGCGATGACCTTCACCCACCAGGTAGAAGAGCAGGTTGCCACGTGGGCCCAGCAGGACCAGTGTCGGCCAGCAGGCCACTTCCAGATCATGCCAGAGGCACGCCTCGCTGTCGTTCACAACTGGATGGCGGATGTCATAGCGGAGGACAGCGTTGCGGACGTTGTCCACGACCTTTGACGGACAGGTGAGAAACAGACAAATGAGCGAAGAGCAGTGACTTTGATAAAGCCAACCATCCATCCATTTTCTTCCGCTTATCCAGGGTAGAAGAGATTTACTGACATCTCTCTCCCCAGCAACACTCTCCAGCTCATGGTTACAGGTTAAAGAGCTCGCAACCTCGGCACACATAGAGGAAGTGTCCCTCGATAGCCTGCTGGCTCCGACACTCGCCCACTGGATCGACTTCTCTCTTTGTGCCTCATCTCATTTCAGCATCAACGCAGCTCAGTTGTTCCCAAGAGTCAGGAGGTAACGCCGGACACCAGGACGATCTCGCCACTCCACCTCCGTGTGTTTCAAATTTATGCGTATGTGACATTTGCTTATGAAAAAGCCATTCATCAGGGGGCATCAGGGGGTGTAGGGGCTTCCTCCTGTGATCGAAAAAGCACAAGTTGCCACCGAACTGTGTCGCCTCTGTGATGAACACGTCCAGGGTATAACCTGCTTCTCGCAAAAAGTCAGCTGATATAGGCTCCAGGCCCCTCGTGGCCCTGCACTCTTACTGAAAATAGGAGGATGCATGACTGATATTTTTAGAACTACTTCATCTTCTTCTTATTTTGGCTGTTCCCTTCAGGGGTCGCCACAACAAATCATTTGTTTACCTCTTGTCATTTGCATCTTCCTATGTCACACTAACCAACTGCATGTCCTCTAACCATATCCAGAAACCTCCACTTTGGTCTTTGTCCTTTTTCTCCTGCCTGGCAGCTTCACCTCCAGAATCCTTCTACCAACAGATCCACTGTCCCTCCTCTTCACGGGTCCGAACCGTCCCAAGTCTTTGTCTCCAACACCTCTAAACTGGACTGTACCTCCGATGTGCTTCTTTCTAGTCCTGTCCATCATGAGGACATCTACTTGTTCAACCCTTTAACTGTATTGATAAATGAACAAGGAGGTAAAAATGTGTTCATCAAGCGAATAACCTGCCGAAGGCGGCAGAAGGAGCTGAGAGGTTTCTAATGAGCCACACCAGAAAACAGCTTCAAAAAGAATGAAAGAGGAACATTAACAGCATCTAGAGGATTTCCTGAGGATCAGGGTGTGAGCGAAAACAAAGAACAGCAATCATAAATAAGCCCGGCAATGATAACAAACGGTACAAAGAGAAAGGACTCCCCAACGGTGAGAAGTACTGATTCAAAATGAAAACACTTACTTTTTCATTAGGGAATTTAGCCGAGTGCACACCAACGACAACCAATCCATCTGCAAGAGACAATAAAGACAAACATTTCAGCACAATGAGGCTGAACTCTGGCTGAAACAAAGATGAGGTGTGTATTTGATTTTAAGCTCATGTTTGACTCGGACCTGATTTTTATATACAGTAAGGAATCTTACCATTTCAAATCTCTCTTGTGTCCTAAATCTGATACGTATCTGATGTGTCGCACATTAAAGAACTAGGCCCAAGCTGTCGCCCCCGACAGCAAGGGTTTATCCCCCAAATGTCCCCAATCCCCTGCATTGTACCCCTCGAATTAAAAGTTATGTCCACTTTATTTTTGAAAAAGAACAACAAAACAAAACTACAAAAAATTAGTAAAATACGAATTATAACGATTTTTCATTATAAGAATGAAAAAAAAGAGTTCACCTAGAAAGTAAAATATGAATTATTAGAATAAAACAATTAGTAAGTTATGTCCAGAAACCCTTTGTTTTTTGTCGAAAATCTTCCCCTTGTGAATAAAATATGAACTATAAAAGTCAAATGTGATGTTAACTAGATAGATTCCCTCAAGTTGATTCATATACACCAAATTTGGACTCAATGGTTTTCGAAGCTAAAGCTCTCCCTAGTGTTGGAAATATACAACAACAATTATTACCCCAAATCAATCCAGTTCTTCCTCACACTAAGGTCTACGTCTGTATAAAATTTGAAAATGATCCATGAAATAGTTTTGGACTCATCGCATTAACACAAAGGATTTGTGGACCCGATGATGATCCATAATATACCTGACTTTTTCGGGTTTATAACAAATGGGAAGATGCTTCCTTAAAATCTTGGTTTTGCCTTCTGGCCCTCAACCTTTTCATCTCTAGGTCTAGCTTCAGGGTTAGTTGAGCCTCATAACCAAAGGTGATTAAACCCGATAACTCTGTGACCTCTTTTAAATGGATTCATAAAACCCATTTATATAAACCTCATTCATGTGATGCTATCCGCTCGAGCCCTCTCTACAGAAAGACCAGGACAGTGGATCACATCGGTCCTGTTCTCAGATCTTTACGCTGGCTTTTCTGTTTGCCAAAGAATTGATTTCTAAATCCTGCTGCTGGTTTATGAAACACCGAACGGTTCGGGACCAAAATACATTTGTGATCTGCTGCTCCGGTATGAACCATCCAGACCCCTGAGGACGTCCGGGGGCAGGCCGTTCAGTTTTTATTCCATACGTATTTGGCACGAACTCCCTGAGAACTGCAGCAATGCTGGGACTCTGAGTTCTGTTCAATCCTGGCTGAAGACCTTCCTGTTTGCCACCGACTTTGAATCCATCCATTATTTCCTCATTCATGAAACTTTTACTCTTGTATTTTGAAAATCTTTTAATTCCTAGTAAAATCGTCTCTTATATTATTCAAATGCCTTTTTATTTTTCCCAATAATTATTTTATTTGTCATGTCATATGTCATCATTTATTTTTTAACACTTTTTTGTTTAACTGAATGTGTTTTCTATTTCCTTTAATTGTTTTTCAGCTTCTGAATTTGGTGTAATTTGGTGTAATTTGAATCAATGCTGAACCGTTTTCGCCCTCTTTTTGTCTTTAATGACAAATGTTATTTTTACCTTATCGCATATCTATGGTCTTGTTTTATACCATCGACTGCATCACAAATCTTTTTCTCATCTTATTTTGAATCGTTTTTATCTTTTATTATGCTATTTTTAAGTTTCCCGTCTTGACTTAATCATAGTCATGTAACTTTAAAAAAATTCATTTATATTATATAATTAATGATAACTAACTAACTAACCCTAACCCCTTATATAACTAATAGCAGAGTAAAGTGCAAACCCAGAGAATTGACTGCAGAATACAAACCTCTACTATAGAGATAAAGATAACCTCTATCCTGTCCTCAGGGTTCAAATGTGATTAAAACTAAATACTAAATTAATCATATGCCATTTGAAGAAACGAGTTATGAGACGCCCACGTTTATGTTCCCGACGAGCCGCATGAATTTGTCTGGGGTTTTTTGAGAAGATGAGGAAGGACTATTTTCCGTCACTTACGTGCTGACATACGGACAAGGCCAAAGCCACACATGAACCGTAACATTATAACCACCGATAGATGAAGTCAGATGTTTTATAAAGGCAGCTGTCAGTGGTAATACATCTATATAAATATAAGGCAGTAAGTGATCTTTTTAGACTCGAGGTTAATGTGTTGGAAGCCGGAGAAAGAAGGTAGCTTAAGCATCTGGGCAACTTGGACAAAGGCCAGATTGTGATAGCTAGGCATCCGGGTCGGAGCATCTCCAGAACTGCTGGTCTTGTTAAGTGTTCCCGGCCTGCTGTGGTTATGACCTACCAGAGTGGTCTGAGGAAGGACGACTGGTTTTTCAAAAAAAGGCTGGAGGAGGTCACATGATCACACACACACACACACACACACACAGAAAAAAGAATGATCTGCTGCAAAATCAAACTGCGTGTATTCATCATGAAATGATTTATACAAGTTTTGCTTTGCAAACCATAAATGTACGTGCAGACAGAAAAAAAATTGTTTTTATATATATATATATATTTTGCAATTACGACGAATGGATTCACTCTTCCTCACCTTTGTGTTTGTCATACCAAGGTTTTGACATTCTAATGTGGATTTTATCGTCCTCCATCCTCCATAAATGAACTCTGAACTCTCTCGTCAACTCTCACCACTGAGCGACCCCCGAAAGATGTAGAGTATGAATATTTCGAACCTTCAAGCTCACACTATCAACAGCGGATTTCATCACCGGTAGCCTCTGCCAAGCAGCATAGTACCAGCACAGATTGCAGTGACGATGGGTGGGTGGGGGGGGATGGAGGCAGTTGGACTGTGGGAGTGACTGGACTGGGTAGCTCCCACACCTCACTGAGCAGAGCAGCAAACAGAATGTACCCATAGCAGAGCCAAAGATAAGACAAGTGTGGTCATACGCAGCGGCTCTGCAGCCTGTGTTTTCTGTATCCTGCCTGGCTAACGGCTGAATTTCAAGCGGGCACAACTTCCTCCGATGAACCTCTGACGGATTCCGCGGGATGCCAGTATCAGTTTGTTTATGTGATATTCATTTACATATAGTGGCTACACAAAGGCCATACTGGTTGGGCAGCAGTACCGGCTTTGTTCTTATTGAGAAATGCCGCTTGGAAATATTTTAAGTTACCGTCTCCTCCCAGCCGAGATAAGAGTCCTCGTGCTCCTGGAAAAGAAGAGGAGAGTGGCGGAGCTGTCGCACTAACGCATCGCTGACCCAGTGCACTTACATGTGTTCCAGTGACACTGCGTGACGACGAATAACGAGAAACTGACGAAATTGTGTTCCATCAGGGAGATCGGCCCGGCTGCCGCCTCCTGAGAGGCTCGCTGGACCTGAGCTCTGCAGTCTGGCTGGCCAATACTTTTTTAGAAGATTAACATCAGGCCTCGTGAGCAAAGAAAGTCCCTTATTGAAACTCCCGTCTATACTGCCACTCCTTTATTTATTTTTTGATACGAGTGTAACACTATTTTAAATCAACTGAGGTTTATAAACCCATAGTTTAATTCCGTCCTTCCCTCATACATCCTTATATAACCTGTATGTGATAACCTGTATGAATGTATGACGTAACCTGTATGTAAACGTATATAATCTGTATGTAATAACCTGTATGAATGTATGTAATTAAGAAGTCAAATGAAATTTTCAGGAGCCGAAATACATCGATGTCTGAGAACATTGTTCAATGTCTGCCTTACCTTTTCTTTCCCTTCTCTACTGTCTGCCTTTGTTTTCCCTGCATCCACTTGTGTGCACAATATATTGTTTGCACAATATGTGCCATGTCCAATATGTTGCAATATTTTTACCATAAGTACGTAAAATAAATGTCTTTCTTTTCCTTTAAATTTTTAATGAACAATGAACAATTAGTTGCTACCTGCTTATTCAGGCTCAGAGTTTGCATCTACGTCTATGTCTATATCCCCCACCCAGACAATGATACAACCCCTGGCGTCTTATGTTTTTTACTTTCACATTACTCCTTCACCGTTTCATTTTTTTAAATAATTCCAACCGGTAGAGAAGTCTGTTTTCTATTTTTTTAGCCCCAAAAATGGGACTAAAAAGTTAGCCCCGTTGGCGACCATTTTAATTACCATCTGGAGCCCTGCATGGAAATAAATATCATATGCTGTATCCTTACAAATTAAATCCACCAATGCTTGTTATAGATATAAACCATTCAAGTAAAATATATTTAATAAAATTGAAGTACCCCAGTTTCTATTCTGCAAAATGGCTTGAAACAACATTAAAAAGGCACCTTCCAAAGAGTCTTGTAACAACAGATTAAAAATATGTTTTTTATTCCATTGTCCCCACTATCATATTGGTTTATTTCGGTGTAAAATGGAATTTAATTATCCATTGTTAATTAGATATATGAAATTATGACACACAACTCCACACCTCTATTTGGAAGATGGCGCCGCGGGAGGTCGCCTCGGTGCTGCGCTCCCTAGTACTTTGTCTGTTTTTGTTTATTTGTCCCGTTTACAGTGATCAATTTGTTTATTGCCTTGTCCATTTAATTCAAAATTATTTATATGACGTTCCTACTGCGAGAGCTCAGTTAACCGGAGTCAAATTCCTTGTATGCACATACATGGCCAATAAAGCTGATTCTGATTTGATCTCTCCAATCGGCCCATTCGGATCAACCTGCTGATCAAGGTTGAAAAGCCCCCGTGAACCCCACCTACCTTCGACGGAGATCTGCTGCTCCAGCTGGTGCAGGTCAGGCAGTATGTGCATGCAGTTGATGCAGCAGTACGTGAAGAAGTCCAGCAGCACCACTTTGCCAGCCAGCTCCTTGTTCAAAGACAGAGGCCCCTCCGTATTCAGCCATTCCAAGCCTAGGGCAAATCACAGAGTGGAAAATGATGTTTTCATCTCCTTAATTATGTCAGTCACAGCGTAGGGAAGTACTTTACAGTGCCCATCAATGTCGATCCTGGTCATTATATTAGGAAAAATGGTGGCGGATCAAAGTAATGACTTAGAAGTGCAGACAACTTCCTAACAGATATGAAGGCATTCAATGATCTGAATTATTATTCCGTAGATCTAGATCCTGTCTGTTCTTCCCACGCTTACCTCAGATGCCCTCTAGAGTTCTGTGTTTGATAACATTTACCACTCTTAACTGACAAAGACTTGACTAATACTTGAACTATCACATTTAACTGGACCAAATTAATCCTCTCACAGAGCATTCTCCTTATTTGTTCTGAATATTCCACTGGCCATATGAAAGTCTGTCGATTGCTGCCCTGCTTTGGACGTCCCCTGAGAAGAAGTCTTTCTCTCAGTAGCCCTTGACCTATTTATTTCCCCCCTATTTTTAATTTTCGTGATGTAAAAATGGTACATGAAGAAGACGATCGAAACCACTGAAAGTATACAGTTACTTATTAATGCACCTTCTGACGATGAAAAATGTAAGAAATATCACATATTTAAGGAAATACAATACATTTAATGTAGTGACAACAATCAAATCATATGAATTGTTGTTTTTCTAGTTGATTTTAACATTTTATTGGTGAAGTTTAAGTCCCACTCTGGTCACGCTCCCAAATACATCTCTGATCTCCTGACAGCGTACATGCCCGAAAGTGACCTGAGGTCATCAGGCAGGACCGGTTCAGCCATCTGGAACAATCTCCCAGTAGAGATCAGACAACAACGGCGAGATAAATGTTTTCTTTTAAATTTCTTTTTAAGAATACGTATTTAAAAGTAATCCATTTCTTGGGTTTGGTCGGAAATGTACCACTTCTTAACCCTTTTTATTCATTCCCTGTTTTATTGCCCTTCTATTTTTCATTATTGGATATTATTGAGTTTACTATTTTTTTTACAGTCCTACTAATTTTAGATAGATACGACAGATAGATGAAATAGATTAGATGGATAAATTATTAATCCCCAAAGGAGAAATTTAGTATTTACCAGCTCCATCAAACAGACATTCTAAAGGTGACAAAAACGAATATATATATATACACATGAATAGAAAATCAATAAATACACATTTATATTTAATATAAAGGAATAAAGTGCATGCAAATACAATGAAAGAAATGTATCACTGTTTCTCATATTATTTTGATTTTACCTTTAAAGCATGTTGTAATTTTGTTTCAAAAATGCTTTATACAAATAATCATTATTATTATTATTATTATCATTATTATATGATACAGCCATGTGTGTCGTGTGGTCTCTTACTACAGCTTGAGAATATTTAAACTTTCTTAACACTTTCTGAGATCGAGGAAAGAGTAGTAGTGGATGAAGTACTCAGAAATGTACTATTACCACACTACAAGTAAAAGGACCGCATTCAAACTATTACTTTGGTAAAAAAAACAAACGATAATATTATCAGCAGAATGTAGTTAAATCACTCTTTGTGCAGTCAAGTGGTCCGAATTTGTCAGCCAGCGTTACTGCTTAGAGTTTGAGGAATCTAACTTCTTTATGCAGTTGAAGTAGTTCAATATATTAGATCATCATAGTCTGTTTATAGAATATTCACCTGGGAAAACCATGTATCTCTAAAACGCCTACATTTTCGGATTTGTGACAGTGTATTTTTATAAATAACAAAATACATTTTTTTCTTTAAAAAACAAAACAAAACAACCCTAATACGTTTTACTAGTTTACGTAGTCTCAGAACCAGGGATATTTTTTCTTAACCCATAGAAAACCAACAAAACTTAGTTAGTCACAACAAATCAAAATCAACACATTTGGAGATAAAAAACTGGAGGGGATGAAAAACTGTATCCTGAAAAATATATACATGTAGAGGAGTAAAAAGTGCAGTATTACCGTCTGAGATGTTATGGGGTAAAAGTATAAAGTAGTTTAAAAGGGAAATAATCAAGTAAAGTGGAAGTACCTCAAATTTGTACTAAAGTACAGTACTTGAATAAATGTACTCAGTTACTATCCAACACTGGAGACACCTTTAAACTTCATTAAAAAAACTATATACACCAAATCTAGGCTAGAAACACATTTTGTCTGTCATTAAAACCATTTATGATCCCAATCGTCCGTGTTTATTCTGCAGTTTGATGTTCTAATGTAGATCCCCATCTACTGGTGTCATAAGATATTACTAACGTCGTAGCGTTAACAGAGAATCTAACTCGTTAAGAAGATGGTAGCAAAAGCCTTATTTTAATGTTTATTGAGACAGATGATGTTGACTGACGCCTGAGAACACCAACTGATTCACTGCTGCAAGAAAAACACTCCTGCGGGAAAAGAAAGCACATTTTCACAAACAAACCAGGTGATCTTTGGAAACCGGAAGTGACAACAGTATTTATCTGACACAGTATCAGAAGCTATTTTTGGATTCAACCAAATACCCAGGTTAACTATAGCTGAATTTAAACTTTTATTAAATAAAAAACTAAAAAAGGACGGAAAGGAGAGGAAGCCCAGTGAAACATGTGAACATACCAAGTCAAGTTAAGACATGCCATGATGACAACCTCAAGCAAAACTGAGCAACTGTCATACAGAGACAGAGCTAAAAAAAAGCTAATGCTGCAACAACTCACCTGTCTGGAAATCAGGTATCTTCAGGTCATCTCTCGCATCCAGCTTTTTAACGTACTGGTAGAGAAGATTTTGTTTTTCTTGCTCTGTCGTAGCTTCATCTAGTGCGCAATTCAGCTCAGTTTGGATAGGAAACAAAGTAGAGAGGTTGCCCCGAGACGCCATGTTTCCTAAACGTCAACCTGCTAGCTCCGTAAAATCACAACAAGGTTTAAGAACGCTGATTCGACATACCGAGGATGAATAATATTAATGTTGGCCACCAGAAGGGATTAGTTCTGAATGTTATGATATAACGGAATATTTCACCATTAAGAGTCTTGGTATTTTTTTTAAACGGTAAACTCAGATTTTTGAGTTCGAAATGAATGGAAAGTGCTGTTCTGATCTCTACTTGTATTTACTACTACCACTCATGGACTTTGGCTGTAAGCGCGAACATGTCTCCGCAAATCCCTCAGTAAAGCAACGTTACCTTTAGATGAGTTTATGTCTGATTGATCAAGTATGTATTAGCAGTAGCGAAATGACTTTAGCAGTTATTGTTATTGTACTGTAGCTTTTCACACCTCTGACAACGGCGGTATGTTATCAATCATCGATTCTTGTGTAATGACGAGGAGGTAGTTGGGTAACGCGGGGGATTCTAGGGGTTTTATTTCTCTCCAAATGTCACAGAAGGACGATTCTGAGAATGAAATTTGGGGGTATAAACCTCTCGAGAAGAAAAAGAAGAGACATGAATCGCCGTCTGAACCTGCAAGGGTATCTAAAAGAAGATGCATTTCCAGGAAAACCTCGAAGACAGACACCTACTCATCCGCCAAGTCACCACACAACAAAGTGGAGACAGAGATTAAGGATTGTTGTGTTGTTGCCAGCTCATCAATAGACGTACCCCAAAAATCATCGAGTGCTAGGGGCACAACAACAACAGACAGTGATGCTGAGGGACCATCTGGAGGCTTTTGCCCCGTGTGTCAGATGCCCTTCTCCATTCTGCTGATGCAGACTCAAAGATGGCATGTTGCTGAATGTCTTGACATCCAGAGGGAAACGTGCAAAGGTACAGACACTTATGAAGATTCATATACGTAATCAAAACAAAATAAGTAACTATATTGTCCATCAAATTATATCTATGAATTGTAACGCTCCACCTGACAACTCATGTTTGATGGTAATGTTCATTTACAATATAGCAAGCTATTATACCTGGATTTAATTGTAGTAATTGCGGTCAGATTTGTTTGCTTTCCTGCAAAATCTGTATTTCAAACTCTAGATTAGATGCAGTGGCGGCTGTCCTGATTACAATTTTGGAAATCATTTGAGATTCAATCTGGTAGTTCTGGCGATTGCTTTTTGGCATAAACATGGCGTCAGGTTTTTCCCTGACTGATTAATGGCCTTGTCTTTTTTCAAGCTCCCCTTTGAGAGCACCATGAAAGAACAGAAAAAACAGGGCCGACAGACAAATGAATAGAAAGTTCAAAATCACAACGATGAAGATATAATCTTAGAATAATCAAACGTTAAAAAGGAGCTTACAGCGCGGAGCAACTCTGTTTCTGCAGCCTGCTGCTGAGGGAGCTTCTCTCCGACAGGATGTTACTGTGCACAGGGTGGCTGAAATTATCTTTAGTAGTATGTCAAGTGATCTTTACTCCGTCACTGCCATCACAGATTTAAACTCCACACCGACCACGGGTCACTTTTTGATTGATGACGTCATTGCTCCCCTTTGCACCTTTCTGGAACCTAATATGTATGTTTTCACACAGAATGTCCAAATGGCCTCCGGTGCTCCTCCACTATTCCCAACCATTACAGAAAGTTCAACCACACAGTCCTTGCCCAATGTCGAGCAAACAATGAGACGGCCCTCATCGTGGTGTCCCAGCAGGCAGGAACCAGTCGGAAGGCCAGCCCCGGTTGTCTCCCGGAACTGATTATTGACAGTGATGTGGGCGGCTCTAATTTAGACACTTCACAGAGCAACCTCTCCGTCTTATCCAATGATAGTGCCTCCACCCAAAATACTCTCACTGGAACACCTCCATCAAAACTCTCAAATGGTCTTCTGTTGCTGCGTTCACCTGGTCCAGAGGATTTTAAAAAAAAGAAAGGCTGGTCGCCCTCTCCGAAGAACCAAAAGGCTGTCAGTGTTTCTCAGGAAAGTAGAAAAGACCTTTCATCCTCTCCTGTCAAGGCAGAGAGCGGAAGAAAAGCATGTCAAGGTCTACTCCAGGGTCCACCTTCCCCTGAAATCGATGATGCAATATCCTATTCTCCTCTATCTGAGTTTCCTGCAGACATTGAGGCAGCAAATAGCAAATTCAAAAAATGCCTGTTTAACAATGATGCATCTGAAAATGAGCGTGAAGACTCAGTGTTGCTGTTCGGTGACGGTTTCTCAAGTGAAGATGAGCTCCTGAACGAATTTTTAGATCATTTTGAGGCCAACAATGTGCAGGTGAAGGAGCCTGCTTCCTCAGTCACTCAACTGGATTCAGTTGCCCTGGCACCGCCCACTAATCAGATAGCTTCTTCTTCAGGTGCTGACCACAGAGTCGAGTCCACAGGTGATAAAGAAGCTCACGGCAGATCTACGTGTCTCATGGGTCCGTGTAAGAACAGCATTCAGTCGCCGCATAGGATTGTTTTAGAGCGCCTCAGAGAAACGCTTCAAAGCTCAGACAGCCTGCATTTAAAGGACTTGACCGTCAGCAGTGTTGGATCTGATCAACGTCACGCAGCTTCTTCTAAAGTGCCGTCATCGCAAACCCCCACTGTCCAAAGATCTGAAACTATGTCGCCTCAGAAGGGCCAGAGCAAAGCCGGTCAGGCCTCCTGTCTCAAACAGACAGACATCGGGGTGTTCTTTGGCCTGAAACCCCTGAAGAAGCAGGAGAAAGAAGCTCAGGGGGGACCACATGAACTCAACACCGCCTCTATTCCGGTACTTGATGAGACCTCAAGAAGAAGACAAAGAGAACCAAGGAAGGAAAGGCAGGGAAAGAGTAAGGCTGACACGGCCGCAGATCCCTCACAGAGCACTGATCACAGCAATGTGGCGAATGCAGGGAAAGGTAGGAGCAGAGCGTGGGGAGGAAGGAGGTGGAACAGAGTGAATGCAGATGGAGAAGTGGAGCTGCCACGGTGTCCTTTCTACAAGAAGATTCCAGGTGGGTGCATTCATAATAGGTGTAAACATGTTTCAAACCCAAGATACTGCATGATATGAATATTCTACTCATATTTCTCCTCAGGCACAAAGTTTGTCATAGATGCATTCCACTACGGGGACATTGAGGGAGTCGCTGCCTACTTCCTCACGCACTTCCACTGGGACCACTACGGAGGGTTGACTAAGAATTCAACACTTCCAATCTACTGTAACAGAGTAAGTAAAGTTTTTTTTTTTTTTTAACCTTGAGAGGAAATCAAGATGTCCTTTGCAATGGCCATCGCAATTTTCTCAGCCGAGAACCGATGCAGATTTGGGCCGTTTCTTCATAATGAGTCATGTATTTTAAGTGCTCTTATTTTGAAGGGTTGCAGTGGAAGTAAGAAGGCGGGTCAGCGTTGTGTTATTTGTTTGTATTCTGACCTGTTGACATGAATGTACCCTTTGCCTCCTCGCCGCTTGGATCCCAAACAAATTGTGCAACATTTCGAAGTGAAAATAAATCTTCTTACGCCTCTTTCAGTCCATCATATGTTTATATGTCGACTTTGTTCAGAGACTTCACTTCATATAACTTTACCTCCTGGCGTCTATCGGCATTTTAATTGCACTAAAACTTAACTTTCTATTCTCATTTCTCCCCGAGACGAGAAGCCAGGAACACGGTGCCAGGTTCTGTTTGCAGTTCTGTTTAGTGAATAAATTACAATCCCAACCCCCCCTAAAAATGGTCTGTGGCCCTGAAATCCAATGCAAGACAGATTTAATTCTTCAATGGTGCTCCAAGCTTCTTTTTTTCTTCGCAGCCCATTAAAAAGCTACCTGACTACTCGCTCCCCCAGAAATCATAGAGGAAACGCCTGATCCATTTATCTCGGCACACGGCTTCGACTGCTCCGTAATGAAAAATTAAGCCCCCAGTTGGCAGCTATGAATACCAATTTGCCAGTCGCTCTTGGAGTTGATAGAAAATTGAATCACTATGTCGTTTTTTTTTTTTTAAACCGTTTTGAATTAAAATGCGGAACAGGAAAATGTCTTTTTTTTTTTGTTTTTGTTTGTTTGTTTCTCAGTCTTGATTGTTAAACATATCACTTTGTAAGAGCTGCAACCGATTATTTTGAGTGAATTTTCTACAATGAGCTGAATAAATTTAGGCACAGACACGAGCAGGTACAACATTTTGTAAGTTTTGCAGTAAACTTACATTTATTTATATTGTGTATTAGACTTATGTAAGTAATCATAGTATAAAGTATTCACATGGGAATGCGGTTCTGTGAAATGGGTCACGAGTTCTCACAGCTGATCCATGCTCTCAGGATTACTACTAAAAACAGACTGGACTGATCCGGACTCCAAAGGGGTTTTCTTGATTTGGTACGTCACAGAAATTCTGTTTGGACACTAAATGGGTCAAAGCCCAGTAAAATGTTTTTTTTTCTTCCCAGTATTTATTTAAGTTTTTCTTTTCTTTTTTTTTTTAAATGGAGAGATAAAATATGTGTCACTTTATTTCTGTAAATAATGAGAGCGGACGGGTATTTAAAATATAATCTAATGAGAGATTTTATAGGCATGGTTCAGGTTTGAGTTCTACTAATACATTATTATATCCAAAAAGCCATGATTTTAAATGCATGACTAAAACATAATAATTAGATTTGAAAGTCTTAATGGGATAGTGCTGCTTTTTTTTTTTTTTTTTGATAAAAAATGATTTTCTGTCGGTTAAGAAAAAAGCCGTACAGTGAAAGTGAAGGATGAGTTTTCCTGATTTAGATCTCCAGGCTGATAAGGAAGGAAGAATAAGATGTTTACAGCTGTCGGAACCGTCGTAGGTCGTAGTAGGTATGCGTGACTAGAGCGGAGCTGTTCTCTACGGCATTCTAAAAGGACTTGGATGTAGAAACATCTGGATTTAGATGTTTTGACTGATTGGACGTTTGAATTTTAATCTTATTCTTATGTGTATTTTTATCTGTTTGTATTCTTTATGTTTCTAACTCTGTGTGCTGTTGCCTTTCCCGGTAAAATAAAGGTTCAAATAGAAAAGAAAAGTAAATAAATAAATAATCCAGAACGCATCGGTGGTACCAGGCTTCAAAGGTACATATAATCAGGTATCATCAGCGTAGACATTGAAAAAGCTCAGCTGCTGCGTATGATTAGAAAGGGGATATATTATAGATGATTAGGGACCCCACAAAATAATATAGAGTCTGTAATATTGTATTTACTAATAACATACTATAATGCTCTGCATCCTGGTCAGATTACAGGAAACCTGGTCAAGAGCAAACTGAAGGTCGCAGAACAGTACGTCCACATCCTTCCCATGAACACTCAGGTCACTGTGGAAGGAGTCAAAGTCATCCTCCTGGACGCCAACCAGTAAGTCATCCCCCTGATGTCCACAGCTGGCTTTACATGGACACTCTTCTGCATGTCCCTGTTTGACTGTTTACATGAGCAGAGATGTCATTGGGAATGGTGTTTGCATGCGTCGACACATGAATCAGAAGAGTTGTCAACAGCTATGTGATAGCCGGACAATAGACAACGTGTTTCATCAGAAGATCGGCAACTGTCGTGTGATCGGGGCCAATAAAAAGCGTTATAATAACTAATGTTTACTTCTACGTGAGGGAGGGAGCAAAAATTTTCCACATCAAACCCTTGTCGGTACCTCAAAGGGGTTTTACTCTGACTAACGTTTCATCATTGCGGCATAAACATGAAGTTATTAGAGATGGAATGTTACGTTAACTTTACATCATCCAAGCTTTTATTCTGAAAACCCAGATCCACTGATGGTCAGACTTTCACAGAGGTCTTCCTCCTCCCTAATTGCTTCCATCATTGTTGCATGAAACATTGACATAGGTCATAAATGTGGAGATCAGGTTCATCCGTCTTGCTTAAAGAAGAAACTCCTCATCACGCACTTTTATTCTGAAAACCCACGTCCACCTCACAGACAGAGATCTTTGATTCATTCGTTCACATGTATACTGTCCGGGGTCGTGGCGCTGGAGCCTTACCCAGCTTTTCAATTCTGTCATTCATGCTCAGTAGAACGTGATGTCGTCGGTTCTGATGCACTTTGTTGTTGTGGGATTTATATATAAGAATAAATTGCCGATTTGAGGCAATTTGACGCGTTTGTGGAGTTCATTATTTCTTCCGTTCCCAATTCATTTTTTTGACAGTTTGCATTTAAACCAAACTCTCTGCTGGGGGTCGAGATCATTAAGTGCCGGCATCGTCCCCCTGAGTAACGTCACCGGGGGATTGTTCCGAAACACTGTTTAGGCTGCAGCGGTTGCCTTCTAGTTCCTCCCTGGATGTGTTCTACCTCCACGTATGACCTTTTGTGTGTCTGTCTTCGGTCAGTTGTCCCGGAGCTGCCATGCTGTTGTTCTTCCTGCCTGATGGACAGACGGTCCTTCACACCGGAGACTTCAGAGCTGATCCCTCGATGGAGACCTACCCGGAGTTAATCAGCTGCAGGGTGCAGACCCTCTACCTGGACACCACGTCAGTCCCGCCTCTCTCCCTTACTGTGTGTGTGTGTGTGGGTGTGGCGAATAAAACTCCAACCCTTCTTCGTGAATCAATAACTCCTAAAAACCTGTCCGGACTTTTAATGCCGGCCCTCTTATCTGTGCAGCTACTGCAGCCCCGAGTACACCTTCCCCAGGCAGCAGGAGGTCATCCGCTTCGCAGCCAGCACGGCATTCGAATGTGTGACGCTCAACCCACGTACGCTGGTGGTGTGTGGATCCTATTCTGTGGGGAAGGAGAAGGTCTTCCTGGGTGAGTTGTTTGCTAGAAATGCATCTTCTCTTTGTCTACAATTACTTGGCGACTTCTGCACGATTTTACAACAGAGTTGGAGGTTTTATGATCCCCCATGTTTGTTTGTTTACCTACAATATTTCCAAATGTTAAACTGACTTCAGTGTTTTTTGTCAAGGATGGAACTTGGTCTAATGAATGGATGCTATTTCAAAATTTTCCGGCTGGTGAAAGTTGGTTCTTTTGGAATTTTGAGCTCTCTGAAAAAAGTTCCATAGAGTGATTTTTTTTTTTTTTTTTTTTTTTTTTTTTCCCCCATATCGTAGATATTAAAAAGGAAATATCCATTTCCCTGCCAATTTCTAAATGTCACATGAAGAGGAAGAGAGAATCCCTCCATTTTGTTTATTTGCCATCAAACGGTGTTTGTTCTCCTCAACAAGAAGAAATAGAACTTTAAATTTGTAATTCGTCCGACCACACAGAAAAGCGTCAGGAGTCGTTACAGACGGACGCTGTGAACAAATTAAAAAGCCGTGGAAAACGTTCCAGATTCTAAGGTTAAATCCCACGACAACAAAACTCATTTGTTTCTTTATCTGTTTTAGTGCACACTGCAGAGACGGATATTATTGCGATTCAAGCAATAAACGTGTTTTGTTGTAAAAAGGGGAACCATTAGTTGTCATTGACGATACCCGTCTTATTTTCTGTTTTGTTTATTAATGTTGCTCCTGATCTAAACAAAAGAGATTTAATTAAAAAACACAGCAGAGCACACAATATTCCTTATCCGACTACTCGATTGATCGCTAGAGTACTCGATTACTTTCATAATCCTTTACTGCAGCCCTAGTTTTTAACTACAAATACATTCTTTGTTGAATAGCCCATGTTCTCGGTTCTGACACTGACCTGGTTCCATTCACAGCACTAGCAGAGGTTCTGGGCACCAAAGTCTGCCTCTCCAGAGACAAATTCAACACCATGTGCTGTCTGGAGTCGGAGCAAGTCAGACGCTGTATAACCACCGACTGGAAGGCAGCCCAGGTCCACGTTCTTCCCATGATGCAGCTCACCTTCAAAGTGGGTGGAGCCGTCTCTTTGTCTATGAAAATGTCAGTTCTAACTGGTCTGAAACCTTTTTACAGCCGATCTCTGGCTCCTCACAGGCATAACATTCCCGTTTGTTTGGATTTTCTTATTCATCCAGGTCATGGCAGTCGTTCCTTCAACGTTTTGCCTACAGGGCTGGGAACGCTGTTGTGATAAAACAAATGCGATGTTATTGCGATGCTCTGTTTTTTGTTTTTTTTTGCACCTTTCTACATGAACTGGCATTAATTGATTCAGAAATTCCCAGAGACCCATCCCTGAGGGAGCAGTGGGCAGCTCCTTTGGAGGGCTCAGCATGTTCAGGGTTCAGGTTCTGGTTCCTGGACCCTACGACATGTAGGACAAATAACCGGCTACCTTCCTATTTTCCGATTGGGAGACGGCCGCCCGTAGAAGTTCTTCTCCGTGATTGGACGACATGTGTTAACCTTTGCTGTCAATGAGACTTTTTTTTTATGCGCAGACACAACTTTAAAAACTCTTAAACTCTTACTCTGCACATGATGATGCATGATTGTTTCTTAGTTGACATCACACGCCCTCAAACTGCATCGCTGCGAAACAACAGACAATGATCCGCTTCTGGGGACAAGCCCTTCCTCTCCTGCTCCTCCAGACATCTCATCTTCGTCTCGACTGTCTTCCCTCGCTTGTGTATTAAGGATTCTCCTTTTTAACGTTACCCGTCTGGACCGCATTCAGTGAGTGTTTGCACAGGCAGAACTGCAGGGAACTGGTGCCACTGGTGGTGGTTGAAGGAGCTCTTGATTTTCTTTGTACTGTAAGTGTTGCATGGGCAGAGGACAACTTTTAAATATCAGTGTCATTTTATCACTTGAAGCCTAAATGATGATCGACATTAAAATTTAATTAATTGCGCAGCCCTATTATATTGAAATGAAAGTATATAACTTGCGAAAAAAGTTGCATCATCATCATCATCCCATGTAGGCCTTGGTTTAACCCTCCATCCAAACTAATGGATTTGGACGAGTTTGGTCATTTCCTCGAACGACTCCCTGCTCACGAAGACGAAGGTGGGGAAAATAACTTTCACAAATTATTTATTTTTGTCGCGCAATCGTATCTTTTATTCCGCGTACGGTCTATTCATTTGCAAGCACCTGGGGCAGGAGTTAATTAGAAAATGCTAATGATGTTAGCCAAGCATGTCATCTTTCTGAGAGGACCCAGACATTTAAATGTGCCATCTGTATAACCACAGATAAGTCCCCGAGTCGTTATTCAGGCATCGTTAGGCACAGGAAGGTTGACTTGGGGAAAACCGGCGCAGTTTAGGTTTGAGTCTTGGAGCCATTTGTTGTCAAGAGGAGCTTCTACGAAATCGGCAGAGTCCCACTGAAGTAAATTGAATCTTTAAAAAAAAAAACGTTTTTAAGTGAAATGTTTGTTAAAACCAGAAATAACTTTTTATACGCACAGAAACGATTGATTAAAATGTTGCGTCTGGAGGTGAGGTCTTCAAAAATCGCCCACAGCGACGAGCTCAACCCCCCCCAGACGCAGGATTGGCTGTGGACCTGAGGAATCTAGAGGCCAAGTCAACAACTTGAACTCGTTGTTGTGTTCCTTCAACCCTTCCTGTACCGTTTTTATCAGTGTGGTAGGGTGAATTATCCTGCTCCCATTAGATAATACAGTTTCCATGATGGGGTTGTACTTAGTCTGCAACCATGTTTAGGTAGGTGGTACGGGTCGACGTCATATGAAGACTGTGAGAGAGGGAGGAAGAACTTCATGTCCATCTTCAGTAGCCACTTGTGGTATGAGCAGCATCCTGTCTCTCATTTCCTGACTCTCTTTTTCACACATTGTTTGTGCTCCTTTTCAATATGAGATTCTCACCCGCCACCCCTCCTTGTTTCTTAACATCTCGTCTCCAGAAACTCCAGGATCACCTGTCCCGGTTCTCAGGCCAGTATGATCGGCTGGTGGCCTTCAAGCCCACCGGCTGGACCTTCAGTCAGCAGGTGGATTCCGTGGGAGATATTCAGCCTCAGATCAGCGGCAACATTTCCATCTACGGTACGAATGATCCGACTGTCTCAAGTAGAAGTTTGCGTTTTCCTAATTTACATATTTTTAGCACAGTTATTTATCAGAAGCGATAACTAGCCTTCATTAACGTGAATCGACAGAGGGAACCATGACGACCATTAAACGTTTCGTATCACTAAATCCTTCTATTTTATTATCTTCACCTGATGTATTACACTAGTGTGGACAAACATGGATGTAAACTACAGCTTGGCAGAAGCATAAATTCTAGTTTCATCGCGTCCTTAATAAATCCATCAGCCATCTGGCCCGTTATCTTTAATGACAAGCAGAGGCTTTTGCGAGGCAGACTTGTGAATTGTTTCGTCTTCATCAGCAGCTTGTGAGCCAGTCAAAAGGAGCCTATTTTTTGTTCCCTTTCTTCCCAGTCATACAGGTAGGCCGATTCTGCTCTTGATGCTCTCTGCATGTAGCAGGATTGACTGTACTTTCCTGAAGTAGGCGTAGTGCCAGCTAGATCCGTCTGAAGCAGCGGGGCACATCAAACCTGCAGAGAGGAGAACTGAAGGACAAACAAGAGGAAGCGGCTCTCTGCAGCAGCCCAAAGATGTCCTCCCTGTCTGTCCTCGGAAGTTAAACTTAGGCCTCAGGTCCCGTACCCGACGGCAGAGCTATGTCCCAGAAAAGTCCTCAATCCCCTTTGTCGTAGAAACAATCCCACTGTTGGAGTTCTTTAACGCGATAACTCAAACTTTCCTGAATCATTTTCGAATTGTATACCGACATAGACTGTCGTGTGAGGAAGAACTGGATTGATTTTGGTATCACCAAAAGTTTTTGGGCCATTATTTCTCAAGAATTTGTACGATTTGGTCCAAATTTGGTTCATATGAATCGACTGAAGAAGACATAACTTTTTTATACATATTTTAATCTAAAATTCCACATTTTACCCATGTTTCTTTTAGAAAAACACTGTTCACCGGACATACCTGAAGAAGTAAGGAGACCTAACGTTTTAATATCATATTTTAACTTAAAAGTTCACGTTTTCTTACCACATTTTTTTTTTTTTTCCGTTAAAAACAAACAAACAAAAGTGTGTCAAATATAACAAAAACAAGATAGATTTCCTGAAATCAAATTCATTTACGTCAAATTGGGACCAAATCCGACCAACGGTTCAGTAATTATGTCCGGAACACTTTTGGAGATGAAGCTCCCCCCTAGTGTTGGAAATATGCAACTGACATTTCCCAAAATCAATGCAGTTCTTCCTCACACTAAGTTTGAAGGCTCCATTATCCATGAAACTTCTTCAGGTATGTCCTGTGAACGGTGTGTTTTTCTAAAAAAAAACCTGAGTAAAACGTGAACTTTTAGATTAAAATATGATATTAAAAAGTTAGAGGTCTCCTTCAGTCGATTCATATGATCCAAATTGGGACACAATCGTACAAATTCTCGAGAATTAATGGCCCAAAAACTTTTGACGATAAGTGTAAGAAATATACGACTGGTCTCTACCAAAATCAATCCAGTTGTTCCTCACAGGAAGGTCTATGTCGGTACACAACTTGAAATTGATCCAGGAAAGTTTGAGTTATCGCATTAAAGACTATTTCATAAAAAAAAAAACACTTTTTGGGGATGTATTCACATGGACACTCAGATTTTCTTGAGGACGCAAAGACCTGCAACCTCTCTGTCTGGATATATTCTAAAATATGTCTGTACCCAGCTGAAGCTTCAACACCTATAAATCAAAATTGTATAACTCGCTATTTCCTTATTGTGCTGTGTCGGATGTTTCTGCCACCAGCCAGTAAGAGTGTGTGGAGTGTGAGGTCAGACCTGAAGACAAGACTCCAGGTCTAACCGCCCTCTTCCTCATCTCAATCACCTCATGCATGTTTGGCTCTGCGGGTGTGTTTGATAAATAGACGAATGGAGACTTTATTAACCTGGCTGTTAATTAATGGCTGTAAACAGACATTGGAAAGGTACAAAAAGGTGTGACATTATCATTCTCACACACACACACACACACACACACACACACACACACACACACACACAGAGAGAGCAAATATAAATTTAACTAGTCCAGGTGCAGATCTGAAATGGTGCAGTTAGCGGAGAACACCGATGGCGTGTAGTGTACAAGAGTTCGAGACCCGCACTGAAAGCTGCGATGTGGCGCCTCCCTGCGAGGTTACCCAGAGGTTTGTGTATGTTTTTATTCATGCTGGAATGCATCCACAGTAAAAACAATAGGGAAATAACTTTGTTTATGCTCATTGCTTACAATGTTGAGTAAACGCTGCTGTTTCATGGCGAGGTGGGAGGGCCAACCCACATCTAGTTCCTGCTCACTGGACGTGAAGACTTAACTTCTTTATCCAGCCTGTGCATTTGGAACCGCTCCAACATTAATAATTACCTCCGCAAAGGAGGTTATGTTTTCACTCCTGTGTGTTTGTTTGTTTGTGAGCAGGATTACCTACTACTAGCTTTGATTCCCTTTGATTTTTCTTTTGGGGTGGAACTGTGGGCTGAACAGAGACGCTTAAGTGGAAAGCACAGGAAACGAGTGGCCACAGAGTATTTGAGCTACTCAGAGAGTTTGTCGGAGTTGTCAGTAGAGTTACATGCGGGCAATAACTCGGACATTAATGGAGAAATCAGCATGAAGTTTTCCTCAACCTAGGGTTCTGTTGAGCCTTGGCGAAGGTTTGCGCTCTCTGAGGGCTTTTTTCTAGTTGGGTTTTTGTTTTGCTCATGCCCCACACCTGAAAAGATTTTAACTTGCAACCAAATCAGTGATCTGTGTTCAAGCCAATGAGAGTAGCGTTAATTTAGTCAGATATAGCTTAATTGATTCGTAGTTCTGCGTCAGATGAATCGTTTTTATCATAAGCTGCTGAGTTTCTTTGTAGTCAACTAAAATTCTGGGCACATTTTTATCTAATTTTATCCAATTAATAGTAAGGAGGTTTTACTAAAAGTGTCAGATTATTAACATTTCGGTTAATCTAGACGAGCCTAAATCACTATTTTTGGTCCTTTTACTTTTATTTCACATCAGACTTAGCCGATCAAAAACAGGTGGAATCACTAAAATGCTGCTTTGCAGAAATGATCGGGTCTGATGTCATTCCAAGCAATATATCCAAACATGGAACATATGGATATTTATTTAGAACCAGGCCCGGCTCCAGGCCATTGAGTCAGGCTCCTTATCCATGCAGAGTTTGAGAAACGGTCCACCTTGTTTTGCCCCCAATACCTCCAATCACTCGCCCCACCAGATCAATCTGAAGGACTCTGAGATTCGGCTGTCCTGAGGGAAAGTTTGGAGGAAACCAGCCACTAGATGATTTGATCAGTAATTCTTCCCCATAATCCACGTCGCACACCAGGATGGCTGCAGGCGTCTCTCACAGCCTCCCCCGGTTTCTCTCTGCCAGTCAGGGTTCATCATTCATGTCCTATTGCCCGCATTTACATTCCCACCCTGCATGTCGATTTAGTCGCTGCTCAATGACATGGTGGTCGTCTGGTTGTCACCGTGGAAATTAAGGTGGTTGATGAGCATTTTTCCTCACTTTTTTCAAACTTAACACCCAAAGTTATTATAGCGATAGATACGTGCGGATTGATTAATCATTTCTTCAGGTTCAGCAGGTTCAACATTCAGGTGTCCAGTAGCATCCGGGACAGATTCACCCACACCGAGCCACCAGGATACAATATTTAGAAGAAGCAGTTTTCATGATTCCATTGTTCTCTACCGTGAGACTGTGGAATGTTGCCTTCGGGTTGAGTTGTCGCCTCAGGCAAAGGAACGTAAGTATCGTGGTGTCTTGTTCTCGAGTGGTGGGAGAAAGGACAGGTGGGTCAGTGAGGTCCATCTACGTTCCAACCCACACTTATGGTCATGAGCTCTGGGTAGAGACTGAAAGAATGAGGTTCTGGATACAAGTGGCTGAACTGAGCTTCCTTCGAGGGGTGGCTGGGTTCAGCCTCAGAGATAAGTTGAGGAGCTCAGACAACCGGAGAGGGCTTGGAGTAGAGCCGGTGCTCCTTCACGATGTTGGATACCAGTTAGGTTTCTTCGGCCATCTGATTAGGTTCTTCCAGGTCCCCTCCCTCTGGAGGGTTTTCAGGCACGTCAAACTGGGAGGTGACCCCGAGGTAGACCCAGACCTCGCTGTAGGGATTCTATATGTCATCTGGCCTGGGAATGCCGCGGGGATCCCCCAGGATGAGCTGGAGCGTGTTGCTGGGGAGGAGGGGTGTCTTCAAATCCCTTCTTTGAACGGCTGCAACCGCGACCTGACACCTGACAGAAATGGACGTATGGAACATGCAGATTTGCAATAATGCAAAGTCACATTTTTTTTAAATTTAGAAAAATGACAGGATTGACTTTAGGCCTTCGATTGTTTTCTTAAATACATTGGAAACCGTAATAGTTACAGAAATCACTGAAAAATCGCTTTACCCAAAAACAAAAGGTGACGACGCCTCTGCTGTGTCGACAGGAGTCCCGTACAGCGAACACAGCAGCTTCCTGGAGATGAAGCGTTTCGTCCAGTGGCTCCGGCCCCTCAAGATCATCCCTACAGTGAACAACGGCAGCTGGACCAGCAGGAAGGCCATGGAGAAGAACTTCAGTGAGTGGCTCCTGGAAACCAAAGCTAAGTTGTAACCTGGTCTTCGGTAAAGCTGTTCAAAGCTTAGCTGCTGCTGGTTGGTCCTGAGATTTAAAGTCTTAATGCCTCTGATGCTGTTTTAGTAAAACATTAACATTAATTAATGTCTTACTTTAAGTGAAGCTGCTTGCTTCAGACTGATAAACTCATAACATGGGCGGAATGAAGGGTCGTGATGGTCAGCGTGAAATGCATCCACGATTATTAAGATTAATAATTGACAACTCTGGAAGTTGTTTTTCTGCAATCGTGATCCATCGTCTCTCCATTCGGACTTTATTCATCAGGCAGTTTTAAATCGGATGTGTCTGCCGTGTCCTGGAGCCATTTCCACGTTTACCACATGTTGTAATGCACGTGCAATTTCTTAATCGTCTGTATTTTTGATATCAGGTTTTTAATATGAAAAATAAATGTTTTTAAATGTAGTTTGGATCAAACTTATTGCAATGTGAGACTTTTTATTTGCACCATTCATCTCAAGAAAGATCGACCGCTAACTTGACTATATAGTTGGATTTTTCACTGCAGCTTTACGTTAAATAACATCTCCGATATTCAAATAATTACTCGTGGATGTGCGTCTTCAGGCAAATAGGCGCCAACATGAACCTTTTTTACTGCAGGACTTAAACCCTGAGTCGGGAAATATCCAAACCATTCTGAATCCTCGGATTCTGTAAAACCAAAGTTTTAACATTCCGAGCGTTTTCACGTTTCAAATGATATCCACCCCGCGGTGTGAAAACAGCGCTATGCAGATGATACACCATTTTAATCGATTAACAATTTTACAGTCTCACCGTAACACCTGCATGAGACAACGTCATCAGCCGAGCGTAATGTCTTTGGTTTTCATAACGTACGAGTATCTTAGCCTCGTGTGGATTTTTAAAAAAACGCTGCCGTGAAAATTGCTGCTACAAAACCACTTCCTCCTTAAAATCCCGTACATGTAATTTGTGACCAAAGGGAACCACTTCCAGTGAGCCGTTTCTAATAAAAGGGAGCATCAACGTCATTCTTCCCTCAGGCATTAATTATGTTTAACTCTGGAAACGCTGAACCCCGATTGAATCAGGGACATTTGGAAAAGTCTTTCTATTCCACTCTGTAGGTATGTAAACGTATAATGAGGATATTCTGGGATGAACAACATTTTTCAACCTCAAGTAATTTAATCCTGTTCAACCTGAGACTGAATCGTTCTATATTCCACTTAATATTCCTTTAATGGACAATGGGTCAAGTAAATATAATCTTTGAAAAACAAATACGTTTCCATATAGTTCTTTGAAACCGGATCATGATCCTGAATATGGAAAATATTCAAGGTGTCTAAAAACTCATTTAAATAAAACATATGTTGCATTCTGTGGCGCAAAGAAAAAAAACATAAAACATGGTCAATGTTTCAACAATCTGGTGAAATTTATTCATAATCGCTTCACAGATTAAACACAGATTCAGTGTAGAGGATGCATCTATTCTTTTTCATAATAATAACAGTCTATAATACAACACAGCTTGAGCATCAGAGTTGAAACGCGGCCCAAAAAATCTAAACGGCCCTGAATCATTTCTTTGCCAGAGCTCACATCTCTGTCTGTGGACATACTGCTCAATGGAAATGAGAAAGGAGAAAAAAAAAACTGTACAAGAGAACAGGCCATGTTATGGAAGAGAGTTAAAAGCGCATCTTTTTTAAATTTCTGACTTTTTTTCTCAGATTTCTGACTTAAATCTCAGAATTATGAATTAAATCTCAGAATTCTGGCTGTAAATTCCGAATTTCTGAAAAATTGTCAGGTGGTCCTGTGTTGAGAAAGAAGTCAGAATTCTGAGTTTAAAGTAAGAAATCTGATTTTAAACTCAGAATTCTGACTTTATTCTCAGCATAGAGCCACACGATAAATTTTTGGGAAATTCTGAGTTTCTTTATTCTCAGAATTTAAAACAAAGTCATGATCATGTGGCCCCACGCTGAGAATAAAGACAGTATGCCGAGTTTATTCGCTGAATTTCTGACTTTTCTCAGAATAGGGCCACATGATAATTTTTGATAAAAATAAAAATGATCATGTGGCCCAAATAATAAACACAGAATTCTGAGTTTAAAGTCAAAATTCTGACTTTTAACTCATACTTTATTCTCAAATTCTGAATTAAAACTCAGAATTCTGATTGTGAATGATAAAAAAAAAAAAAAAAGATAATGCGGCCCTAATCTGAGAATAGAGTTAGAAAACTGAGAATAAACTCAGAATTCTGACTGACTGCCTTTAAACAAATTCATAATTCCAAACGCATTTTTCTCGTAGCCTAATCCTCAGATTCGCACTCAGATTGTTCTCTTGTGATGTTTTTGTTGCTCTCCATGACGTAGATCACTCGACATAAGTAAACGAGGATAATAACCTCATCCCCTACACACAGTGAGTCATCATTTCTTCTTAAACTGAGAGAAAATGAGCGAAGCATAGCCTTAGGTGCCACACCATTCATTCACCAGCCTCTCCCTGAGGTGTGGACAACAGGAAGTACTGGTCCTCTCCTAAGTCGTTCTTCCTTTCACTCACATCCAATCAGTGTCAGGACGTCTCCAAGACAAATATACGAAAGGAAAGTCTAAATTTGAATGTCTGTCGACGGATTCTAACGTACACAAGCAAACACTGACTTTATTCTCTGGAGGCCGGTCAGGCGCCACGGCTCTGAGAAGTATCGATCCTTAGCTTTCCTTTCATCTTGGATTTAAGTGATCATTAAACAAAAAAAAAAAACGAGTTATAATCAGCAAAGATCTTTGTAATTGCATCTAATGTATTTACAGTCTACAGACATTTTGATCATAAGCACAGTCTGGTGTAAATAGCTCTATGTACAGCAGCCTCCTGAGTGTTGCACAGCGTGACATGCACAAACTTCAGGTTCATCAAAACCCACGCAGCATGTGGAAACGTTCCAAGTGGAACACCTTTTCTCCTTCTATGAACCGTGAAAGTGCCAAAACTGCAAGTCATCGTTACAGAACAAGAACTATGCTGAAAGTGATTGTACGTGTATTTAAAAGTAGAGAACTTGTGCGGGGGGATTACATATTCTTTAACTAGTGACAGATCCACAGCGTCCTCAGGGCGGTCAGTGCGTCCACGGACGGGACATTTGAACGCCCGCCAAGCATGTAGAGGAAGTCTCTGGCGGTCAGTCGACAGTCGTGTCGCTGCAGAGACAGTTTGGCGAATGCAGAGGCGTGCCCCCGTGTAGACGCAGGATGGTCAATTTCACCTGGAAAATATCAATATTAATATCTCCTTATTAGTCTTTTATCATTATCCTTTTTTTATTTATTTATAGTTGTATAAACTGCTATAACTGTGTTATTACAACTGTATTAATGTCACACAAATGACAGAGAATTGACCCAAATGTTGATGATACATATATTTACCTCAAACCAGTATTTTTATTGTATAGTTCCGTGTGTGATAGCGATACTGATATTACTGATGAGCCCTGCATGTACGCAACACTCTGCCGTATCGTGGAAACCAAAAAAAAACTGAACATACCGCATTCTTTAGAGACTTGCTGAGATACATGTTGAACTCCTCCACGCTGCTCGCATGCAAGTCATTGATCGCTAGGATCTGATCTCCTTTGTGAAACAGACACACTGACTGGGGCTGGCCGGTCCAGCCAGACACACTGCGGCACAAAATGTCAACCGTCAACTCTTTATGGAGGAACATTTTGTGTTATTCATATTTTTAGTCTTGACTACCACAGAGGAAGAACTCGGACTACATATAATATATAATATGTGCACACTTGAAGATAAAAGAACTTATTAGAAAAATAATCCCTATTTAATTTGTTTTATCTTTGCATCTATTGGTTCTGTTTATTTATTTATTCTGTTACTCTCATCCGTATAATATTTGACATTTATGATTTAAATGTTTATCTGTTTTGGTATCATCACCCAAAAATTCTCAGTTTCAAATGTTACCCCTACAGACTCTAATGCGAGGAAGAACTGGAGTGATTTTAAGAAAGGTCGGTTGTCAATCACTCCATAAAAACATAAAACCAATAAGAACAAGGCAAAAGAGATTATATAGAAAATATAAGTGAAACACTTAAGTCACAAATGACTAAGTATAATCAAGGCAGGGACTAAAACACAAAATTCATAACAAAAAAAACCTTCAAGTTTCAAAAAAAGGGGCCAATTTGAACGGGTGCTTCGTGACCTTGATCTCCTCCTGTTTTTCATTTGGAGCACAGAACCGTCAGAACCCCTCAGAGACCCTCTGGGGGATGCAAGGATGAAGAAGGTCACAAACATCCTCAGGTTTCTGACCATCAATGGCTTTAAATGATAAAAACAAGAACTTGTTTCTGATTGTGATTGTAAGTCAGTGCTAAGAGTGTCAGACGGTCGGGATGTGAGTAGATTTTTTCTGGATCTGGTCATGAGCCTCCCAGAACCAGTAGAAGCGACTGAAAGTGATTTAAAGGTGACTTTTTGAGACAGGACAAAAGAGAGTTGCAGTAATCCAGGCGAGAGGAAACTAAAAGCGTGTGATGCTGAATCATAATAATAATAAATGCTGAATACGGAGACCCAAAAACGCTGAGAAACAATATCTACACCGAAGCAGCGCAACAGTCGTGATACGATGAGGTAAATGAATAACCTTTCTCGCACAAACTCACCATGGTTTCCCGTCCACCTCCGTTATCGACAGGTGTTTTTTCAGGTCCGCGCACTTCATCTCGATGTCCCTCTCCTCCGGGTTCATGTCGTCGAGGCTTGAAAGCGAGACAAAAGCGTTACCGGGGAGAAAACGCGTCAGAAGATCGACTCTTAAGGCAACCGACTAGTGAATAGTCTCCTGGCTGATTTTGTTCTTAGCTTGCAGAAACGGTAAGAAGTTCTGATAAAATAACTGGTAAGCTAAACTCCTAAACTCGAAAGGCATAAAACGGGAAGCAATGATTGAAAACGGAACCGTGGATTCTGAGATGACGACAGTTGGTGGCGGTTTATGTTTATACTACGTAGAGATGCACCGATTGCGACTTTCTTGGCCTAGCATCGATTAAAATAAAGTCTGAACGGCCGATTCCGATTTTTTTAAGTTTTAAAATCATAAAGACTAATGTCTTTCACGTACTCTTACTTTGAAGGATTATAGTAGGAATAAGGCTGGTCGGCATTGTGTATGTTTTCTGACCTGTTGAAAACTAACGAGCCCTCCGTCCTCCTCGTGGTGCGTTTCTTAAACCGATTGTACGACAATTCGAAGTTGAAGAACTTCGTTCAGTCCATTGTATTTTATAAGTTGGCTTTGTTCAGGGCTCGTGGCTGAATCTGAGCTATCGCTAGCTTCAGCCGCTCTGCTAATATTAGCTTATTCAAACTCCACTCTGGCGGCACAACGGTCTTCATATGGGACCGATTCCAGTTCGGTTCTTACAGCTCACCTGAGTCATGGATCGCACCACTGATTGCATGCAGAAACCACTAGAACCAGTCCGACGGCATGTAAGCCGTGCTCCCAGCATTCCTTTCTGTTTAATTTCGCAGCGCCGCGCCGTCACCTTGAACGAACTGCTGTGTTTTTATTTGAACGGTTTCTGATTTTGATTGGCAGCAGGGGACTCAAACAATCGCTTCAGGCCACATTAGTCCCGCCCTCACTCTCCAGTGTTTAGTAATGAAACTTGTTTTTTTCGATAACAACAGGGTCCCCTCTCTCGCACCTTTCGGTGGAGCCTTGTTTATCCGGCGTCCGCCCGTTTGGCGTCTCCGAAATCGCCACAGGAAAACTCGGAGGATCATCCCCGGAGCTGCTGCTGTCCTCTCTGCAAAAAAAAAAAAGAATAAGCAAGCACCAGCGTGAGAGGCAGCGTCCGTCTGCATCTCCATACACGTGTGACACGTGACGTGTCAGTTACATTCATGCACCGCTCACGTTTTCTGAGGTACGACCTAAAGCAAACAGCTTGATGGGACAGAGAATGTGGGGAAAATAAACAAACAACGCTGTCGTGCTGCAGGGGGCTAAGGCCATGCTGAAAGAAAACAAAGGCAAGACTCCGTCTGAGTCTGAATGCACTGCAGGGAGGCGTGACCCACAGACGAAGAGCAAAACAACAGATTGAGTAAGAGGCCCTTTTCATTTATAGACTAAGGGGAACCATATGTTGAGATTTTAAAAAAATAATAATAATTTGCTCATGGAAGCAGCAACCGATTTGCAAAAAAATTTCATTCTAGATATTCGAGAGGAATCTTAATTAAGAGGCACTTCAGAGATGAGTCTCCTGACCTAAATGCCAAATGCAGAGAAGACGCTCCTACGCGGGGCGGCGCAGCGGTCGGCCGCTGAATAAATCAGAGAGAAACCTGACGTCAGTATCGGAGGCTCAGCTGTCACTCACTTTTGTGTTCCATCAAGTTCGGGGCAAAAACAAGGAGCAAAATAAAGTGCATTTAAAGAAAATGCTGCTGAAAATATGGCCGGTTGTGATGGACTGCGTTCTGTATTTGTGATTAAAAGAACAAAAGAAAGGTCTCGGTAAACGAGGAGGGGAAACTCGGCCTCCTGAGACGCTGCAGGAAACAGTAGATTAGGTTAGGCTTGTAACATAAATCCCTACAACTAATCCTTTGATGTCCTGCTCAACTGTTTGGTTATTATGTTGAGTTATTTTTAGTCACTATTTCTTATATGCTATATGGTACATATGATAAGTAGGATTTTTACTTTTTGCATATAAAAGCCTGTGAGGACTCACTAAACAGAATTATGTAACTTGATATTGTACAAATACTTTTCTAAAACCAGGCTTTAACAAAAGGTTGAGCTGATCTTATGAAAATTGACTTGAAAATGTTTGCCTCACTTGTTTTCTTATAATTGGGACATGACGACTATTATTAGCTCATGTTTGCTTAAGGTTAACAAAAGCTTTTGCTAACCTTTGTGCTACATTTAAGCATTCCCAATAGTTGTTTTAGGGATAGGTACGTCATTTAATCTTCAGTAAGGCTTAAAAAAAAACCAACACTCATTTAGTTGCTGTGCAAGAACTTTGTCTGGTTATAATACAGTAATTAAACGTTAATAACCCTTCAATGTCCCGCTCAACTGTTTGATTGAGAACACTTTGAGTCTCTTCTTCTTCTTGAAAAATGTTGCAAACCTGTTTATTATATGACACAGTGAAAGCGTGTATGTGCTAAAGAGTAAGGGGCCGAGGAAGGAGGCATGGGGGACACCACTGGTGAAAGGGGCCACCGAGGATAAGGCATTAATAATGGCTACTGAGAAAGTCTATTATCTATATATATTTTTTTTTTTGGGGGGGTCATATTTATGCGTGTGAGGAGTTACTATATAGAATTATATAACCAAAAATACTTTTCTAAAAACACGATTTAGGAAAAGGTTGAGCTAATTGAGCTAAAAAAAAAAAAATCGACATTTTTCCATGAATTACAAAATTTTGCCTCGAAATAATAAATATAAGTATGAATAATCATAATAAAAAGTCCAATTCTTTTTTTTTTTTTACTGTTTAAAACGATTTTTATGGTAAATGTAGAGTGTCTATTTAAGAAATAAAACATACAGATAAATAATTTTTCCGACCTGAAACCTGAGATCTATAAAAAAAAATTATTTATTTTTTTTTTGTAACAGCTCACACGTGTTTCTGGAGAGATGATCAATGTTTTTCCGTCAGGTTGAACTCTGTGATAAGATGGAAAGATGAGTTTCATCTATTCGCGCACAAAAGTTGCCAAACAGGCTGGGAGGTGCTGCCTTTCACAGATTCCTGCTCCTGGAGTGTCTACAGTTTAGAGCTGTAAAAATAACCCTGTCATTGTTGCCGGGCAGGCTGACTGAGCCCAAGGGGCCCAGCTTACTTACCTCTGGTGAGTGAGTGATTTTGCTACGTAGGGGGCCGAAAAAACACGTAACGCAGAAAAACACAAAAGCACAAACGATGAAGACAAAGCAAAAAAAAAAAAAAAGCCCAAAAGAAAAATAAACGCACGAAAGAAAAAAAATCTGCAATCAATCTGTAATCTACCCGTTGTTGGCGTCCACCTCGTCCGTCTCATTAATCTGTGTCTTCAGCTTGGAAAAGGCCTCGTCCATCGTCCTCATCAATGTACCGTTTGAAGGCTTCTCAGCCTCAAGCCCTTTAAAAGTGTAGACCTTTGACCTAAAAGCGACATAATGATAATAATAAATAATGTAATATTAATAATAATAATAATAATAACAACAATAATACTGATGATAAAACTTACATTGTGTTATCCAGACGTATACTGTTTATTTCATTCATTGATTCGTACCTAAAAGACACGTGGAAAAATTACATACAAATAAATATTGTTAAATTTTTTTTTATGAAGTTTCTGGTCAAACTTTCAGCATCCGAGGAGATAAGAGACGATGTGGTAAAAAGAAAGTGTATCTCTGAACTCCACCCGTAAATGTCCGTCAGGGTTTTGACAGCTTTTGCATGTCACTGTCACAAAGTGCTTCCTCATGGGGAAATTGTCGAGTCCCTCTAAAGGAAAAAGTACGATATATATTCTGGAAAATCTCAAAAC